>JADRCC010159542.1:0-13701 GCA_019843855.1 Hylomyscus alleni
CACACACACACACACACACACACACACACACACACACACACGTCGCTTGTGTGGGAATAAGCTTGAAGGGAGAGCTGTGACTTGAACAGGAAGGAGGGGAGGAATTGAAAAGGTGGCTTGAAGGAGAGCAACTGGGCTGTGGAGAACAACTCTCGCACTGCAGAAGGCTCACTACATGTGTGGCCTTGCAAGAGAGGATGGAGACCTGGAGTGGTGAGACTTAGGACCCTGAAGCATCTCAGAAACTGGATGTAGGGTGACTGTGACCTTCTGAAACCCCCTCCTCAAAAAGCATGCACTGAAAGTGTGTTGGTCTCAGCCTTCTCCAGAATCATGCCACAGCCATACAAATGGAAAAGAGAGGGGCTGAGAACGTGTTAGAGGTCTAGTAGCCTACATGGGCACTGCCAGTATTGGAGATTTGAGCAGCGGGGGCAGGGAGGGTATTCTGTGCTACATGGTCATGGTTCTTGCCAGGTGGCTCTACCACTGTGCTGCACTGAATAACTCCTTGCTGTCAGCCAAGGCTCTTGATATGAGAGAAGCAGAAGAGAGTAGATGGGTGGGCTGACTAAAGGCAACAAGTGGGAATCAGTACAAAGCCTTAGTGTGAAGACTCGGTACACAGAGGTGTAAACTAGCCTGGACTAGGCAGCTTAGGTTCATTCTGAAGGAACAGCTATCATTCACCACCTATCTACCGTGCTCATGCTAATATGATGCAGGCCACCAGGTGTTACTGTTGACATTCCTTTCTGAATTAAACGTCCTCCATAGATGATACATTGTTTAATTTTTTTTCCTACTAAGAGTTTGAGTGGTCACCCCTCCCCCCTTGTCTTTGTTTCATCTTCATGCTGATGTGATAGTTTAGCTGAGTATTAAATTCTAGGCTGACTTTTTTCTTCTCTTAGCATTTTGAAGCTATCATTCCCTTGTCAGCCACCTCATGCTCTGTTTGGAAGAGCTCTCTTGTCATCTACTTGACTTTAGCATTCCTACAAGAAAAGCTTGGCTTTATTCTCTGTCGGCTGAGACTCCGTGTTTGTCTTTGATGTTCTATGGCATGGTTATTGTATTTCAAAACTCACAGCTTTTGTTTTTAGTTTCCTCTGCTTAGGCATCCTTGAGTATCTTATTTGTTTCATAAATGCAAGGAAACTTTAGGCATTTAAGTTTCAAAAATTGCCAGGTGTAGTAGCACATACCTTTGATCTCAGCACTCAGCCCCAGAGGTAGGGGGAGGAGAAGGCAGGTGGATCTCTTTGAGTTCAAGGCTAGCCTGATCTACAAAAGAAGTGCCAGGACAGCCAGTCCTGTTACACAGAGAAACCCTGGTTTCAAAAAACAAAATCAACCAAACAAAAGTTTCAAAAATTATTTATATCTTTCTGTCTCTGGAACTGATGATTCAGGGACTTGTGTTAAGTGTATGTGTATTTCCTCAATGTATTCCATGGGGCTCCTCTTCTTCAAATCATCATCATTGTGAGAGTGACACACTGATGTGAGGAGTCAGTTCTCTCCTTCTACCTTTACATGGGTTCTGGCGATCAAACTCAACCTTTGCTCGATAAGCCATCTCTCTGGCCTCATTGTGTTTCTTTTCTTTTTTTTTTTTAAAGATTTATTTATTATTATAAATGAGTACACTGTAGCTGTCTTGAGACGCACCAGAAGAGGTCGTCAGATCTCATTATGGGTGGTTGTGAGCCACCATGTGGTTGCTGGGATTTGAACTCATGACCTTTGGAAGAGCAGACAGTGCTCTTACCTGAGAAGCCATCTTACCAGCTCCTCATTGTGTTCCTTTATCTCCAGATGTGAACTTTTGTGTAACTTTTATTCATTCTCTTAGCTCATTTATTGAGCGTTTTAAGTTCAGCAACTCCTTTTCCATTTCTAGAAGCTTCCCTGGAGTCTTCTTCACTGATAGCATCTGGAGTCAGACCTTCACTGATAGCATCTTACTAACGTGACCTCTGTTGCTTTTTACATCTTGTTTCTTTCTTTCAGATATTCGGACTGTCCAGGTTCTGTAGTAACTGTTCTTCTCTGTGGTATTGGGTCTCATGGCAGCTTGTTCCCTGGTGTGTTGTAATCTTTCTTGAATGAATGAATATCTTTGACAGTGATTGCTTCTCTTCTGGGGTTGTCGGACTGTGGAAATGCCAACCTAGTGAGGGTCTGCCAGGCAGTTTGTATGCTAATTTGTGGGCTTGGGCATTCTCTTTCAAAGAGTTTTTGATCGATGATTTTATGCATATGGGTGTGAGAGTCTGAATATATGTGTGTATCACGTGTGTGGTTGGTCTCCTTGGGGCTTTAGGTCCTCTGGAAATTGCCTTACAGGCAGCAGTGAGCCACTATGTGTATGCTGGGAACCAAACTTGGGACTTCTAGAAGAGCAGTAAGTGCTCCAACCACTGAGCTGTCTCAAGCCTGGCATTCGTTTTTTGTTTGTTTTGTTTTGTTTTCAAGACAGGGTTTCTCTGTGTGGCCCTGGCTGTCTTGGAACTCACTCTGTAGACCAGGCTGGCCTCGAACTCAAAGATCCACCTGCCTCTGCCTCCCAAGTTCCGACCAAAGGTGTGTGGCACCACTGCCCGGCTGTATCAAGCAGTCTTCATTAGATGCTTGTTGTGACTTAGACAATTAAAGGCAACAGCTGCCACCAGAAAAGTTCAGATTAACTTCCAAAATGGAGGAAAGGTAGACTAGCCTAGTTGGTGAGTTCGGGGCTAGTAACAGGCTGTCAATAATGTGGCTGGTGCCTGAGGAGCAATACTCCGGGCTCCAGCTCAAGTGCATACACATGTACATGTACCCACCAACACACGCATGTGCGTGCGCGCGCACAAACACATGCACACACACATGTGCACACACCAAAAAGGAGGAAAAAAAAAAGAGGAAGCATGTTTGCATTGGCTTGGTTTATGTGTCAGCTTGAGGAAATGCCTCCATGAGATCCCACTGTAAGGCATTTTCTCCATTATATGATCAGTGAGAGAGGGCCCAGCTCACTGTGGGTGGTGCCATCCCTAGGCTGGCGGTCCTGGTTAGGCTGAGCCAGCCAGTAAGCAGCACCCCTCCATGGTCTCTGCATCAGGTCCTACCCTGTGTGAGTTCCAGCTCTGACTTCCTTAGATGATGGTCAGCAATGTGGAAGTGTAAACCAGATAAAACCTTTCCTCCCCAGCTTGTTTTGGTCATGGCGTTTCACTGCAGCCTAGAAATCCTAAGACAATGTTGTTCTTGTTTCTGTGTGAGCAGGACTGTGTGTGAACCTCACTTAGGGTGTTTCTTTCCTAAGGCTGCATTTACAAACCATTTAAGTGTCTCTACAGTGACCGTGAGAAGCAAATGCAGCATTATGTTAACCCTGGTGGCAGAGACTGGCCGTGCCCTAGACCTTCACCTTCAGCCAGAGCATCCATGCAAGGAGTGTTGGGAGCTTTGTGAGCCCTGGGTGGAGCTGTTTGTGGAGAGAAGGTGGAGGGAGTGGAGTGGAAGGGTGGAACACACCTTTAGTCCCAGCCTTCAGGAGACAGAGGCAGGTGGGTCTCTGGGGGTTCCAGGCCAGCCTGGTCTCCATGGAAAGTTCCAGGCTAGCCAGGGCTAAATAGTGAGATATCAGTTTCAAACATCCCATAATGAAACACTCCAGTCTACTGCCATGGCAGTGTAGAAGCCAGCGGGGCCATATGGTCTCGTCCTAGGGACCGTGACTCATCACCTCTGCGAGTATGAGCTCATACCAAGACTGTTTCCACAGTCTCCTCTCTGGACATGAGATGGCTGCACACAGCCTGCGCCACTCAGCGGAAGCTGCTTCCCCCTTGAGTTCAGATATTTTGAATTCTACTTTGGGTAACTGGGGTACGGGGCAACAGAAAGCCTTTTATAGCCCTGCTTAGCAAGTGAATGGCCTCCGGATGGAGATCCTGGTCTCATTTGCTATCTTTCTGTTTTGGGGTTTTGTTTTGTTTTCTCCTATTTCAATGACTGTGCACCAGAGTAACCCGAAGTCCTGGGGCTGGAACACTGTAAGACGGGAAAAAAAAAAAAAAAAACTTGAGGAAATTGCTGGAATAGTTCAGGCATATTTCTTTGGTTAACTTATTTTGAAGTTTTTCTGTTTTGTATTTTCACTGCCTCATAATTTATCCCAGACAGACTGCATTGTTTTGGCAAGTGCTCAGCCTAGAAGTTTCCAACACCAGCTCCCAGCACTCTGACTGAATAGGAATTGTCTCTTAGTTTTGAAGTTGAAAATGTATTCTAGATGCAACCCTTTGCTGGAAAAGTTCAACAATGCCACTTATACCACCACATGGCAGGACAAAGACCGGCCTCTTCTCCGTTGTTTCTGCCCCTCCCCCTCTGCCGGCTTCACAGAGCTGGTCTTCAGAGGCAAACCTGCCTCTCCAGCATCTGACTCCTCAGGTGGTCAGTGCTAGAATTTACATCTTGCACTCACCATTGGTACAAAAGAAGACATTCCCTAATAATGCAATTAGGCTATAAATATCATTTCATGCCGGTCGATTAGCATTGAGGTACAGCTCCACCCCCACTCCCACCCCTACCCAGGGTTTCTCTGGCTGACCTCGCTCTGTAGACCAGGCTGGCCTTAAACTCACAGAGATACACCCATCTCTGACTCCTGAGTGCTGGGATTAAAGGCATGTGCCAGCACCACTAGATTGAGGGGCAGCTTTTTTGTGTGTGTGAGGTTTAGTCCCCAGTTAAGTGTACACTGGGTATGCTTTAGGAGCTGGAGGGATGGCTCATCAGTTAAGAACGCTTGCTGCTCTTGCAGAGGAAGCAAATTCATTTCCTACCACCCACATCAGGAGGCTCACAACCATCTACAATTCCAGCTCCAGGGCATCTGACTCTCTTCTGGCTTCCACAGACAACTGCACTCACTTGCTCTCCCCCTCACACACACAATTAAAAATACATCTTAAAAATATAGTTTTGAGGGGCTGGTGAGATGGCTCAGTGGTTAAGAGCACTGACTACTCTTCCAAAGGTCCTGAGTTCAAGTCCCAGAAACCACATGGTGGGTCACAACCATCTGTAATGAGATCTGATGCCCTCTTCTGGTGTGTCTGAAGACAGCTACAGTGTACTTACATCTAACAATAAAAAACCTATATATATACACACACACACACATATACATACATACATATATATATTTGTATAGTTTTGAAGTCTTTAAGACATTATATAAAGCAATGAAGCTTTCATTTCTTTTCATTAAATATTCTTTTCATCATTATTATTGTTGTTATTCTGAGACATGGTCTTACTGTGTATCCTTGGCTGGCCTGGAACTCAGTTATGTAAACCAGGCTAGCCTTAAACTCACAGAGATTCTCTTGTTTTTGCTTCCTGGGTGCCAGGATTAAAGGTGTGTTACATCACACGTGGCTTACATTATTCTTTTTGAACCAGGTTGGACATTGGGTTCTGTTTATCTATTTCCTTATTGGTACAGAGACTGATCCTAATGTTTGTGCGCTTAAAGCGGGCACGGAGCCAAATCCCAGCCCTAGTTCCCAGTTACTGGTTCAGATTACTAGTTGTTGGAAAAAGCCAGTGCACTAGCTAGCTCTTCATTTTTTGTTTGTTTGGTTTGGTTTGGTTGTCTGTTGAGACAGAGTTTCAACAAATCCCCCAAATGCTGGGATTATAGAAGTGTTCTACTCTAGGCCTGGCTTGTAGCGTACCTGTTGTGAACATTTTAAAGGGTTTGGGGACTGAATAGGCAACTGAGTCCTTAAAGGGCTTGCCTAGCAGCCAGGATGGCTCTGGGTTGCATAAAACAGTGTGATAGTACAAGCTGCCTGTCTGAGCCTGTGGGAGATACTGTCAGGCAAGCCCAATGGTGAAGATGATCCTCAGCTACACAAGGAGCTGGAGGCCAGTCTAGGCAGTCTGCCGCAAAAATAAAAATAAGTAAATAAGCAATCAAATCAATCAAATGGTTTCCTAAGTGTTCACAATTGCTTGCTGGCCGGAGACTGGGCGAGAGTCAGCCGCTAAGCATCAGCACGGCTAGAGAACTTTCACTTGGTTAGGGTTTCCCGGGATCCTCTGTGGGTTTGTATCTTTTGATGTAAAAGTGCCTAGAAAACAGTAACACCGTGCTGTGATACTAACATCCTATTACATTATTAATATCTGGTGGCCTGCACGTCCTGCTCTCTTTCCTGGCCGCACCTGACAGACAGACAGGCTCTCGGCAGTTGGGATGGGCAGGGATGTGTTACTTTATAAAATACACAAACTGTAAGTTTGATGTTGGCTATAGTGGTGCATGTCTGTGATCCCAGCACTCCAGAGACTGAGTCTGGAGGATTACTGTGAATTTGAGGCTAGTCTGGAGGCCAGTAAGGATTTCCAGGCCAGCTAGAACTCTGGTGTGAGGTCTTATTTAAATAGAACAAAACAGACATAAGAAAAAATCCTGTAAACAAGTTATTTTCAGCAACCAGATTTTTTGTTGTTGTTGTTGTTGTTTTAGTCATCCCAAGAAAAAGAATGCAGCGTGGAGAAAGGCTAACTGACCCACACTATTACAGTTCTGAGTTTACCTTTCTCTTGGCACAAAGAATTTGAGGAGTGCCAGAATCCAGAGACCCCGCTGGGTTCCCCCATGGCCTCCCTTGCAGGGATGTCAGACCCATCTGCCAGTTCCAGGGACAGTCTGCCAGGCATTGCAGATTCCGAGCAGCCTGTGTGGATACACCATGGAGCCCTCATTGATGCAGGGGAATGAAGGGCAGCGGGAGCCTCCTCCTCTTGCAGTGTAAAACACAGCCCGGGCCTTCCTGAAGAACCCATGCAGGGAAATGTTGAGAAGCCAGTGCTCTGACCACTGGGATTTCTAAGGTGGTCTTTGCTGATTCCCCCAAGCCCCAAACTTTTGGTAATAAAAGATAGGGTTCTTGGGCTAGAGAGATGGCTAAGCAAGCGGTTAAGAGCACTTTTCCGAAGGCTCTGAGTTCAAATCTGAAGACAGCTACAATGTACTTACATATAATAAATAAATCTTTAGGGGAAAAAAAAGATAGGGTTCTTATAATTTTTTGGATTTACATTTGGTTGTTGTTTGTTTTGTTTTGTGTTTTTGTTTGGTTTTTCATGACAGGGTTTTCCTGCTTACCCCTGAAACTATGACTGTTCTGACTGTCCTGAAACTAGCTCTGTAGACCAGGCTGACCTCAAACTCAGAGATCAGATCCATCTGCCTCTGCCACCACCCAGCTGAATTTTTATAAAAAAACATTGTTTTTTATTGTATATGTGTGAATGTTTTGCCTACATGTGTAGGTCATGGAAGCCAGAAAAGAGCATTGAATCACCTGGAATTGGAGTTAGGGGTGGCTGTGAGCTACCGTGTGGGATGCTGGGAACTCAGGTCCTCTGCAAGAACAGAGAATGTTTTATGCTTTGAAACAGGGTCTCACTATGTAGCCCTAGCAGTCCTGAAACTCACACTGTAGACCAGCTGGCCTTGAACTCACAGATATCCCCCTACCTCTGCTTCTTGAGTTCTAGGATTAAAATCGTGCACCACAGCTGGGCCGTGGTGGCAGACCCTTTAATTCTAGCACTTGGGAGGTAGAGGCATGCGGATTTCTGAGTTCGGGGCCAGCCTGGTCTACAGAGTGAGTTCCAGGACAGCCAGGGATATACAGAGAAACCCTGTCTCGAAAAAAAAAAAAGTCATGTACCACAATGCACCCAGCTCACTTTTATTCCTAATATCCTGTATCCAAGCAAACAAAAAACACTGAACACTGCCTGGCTGTCCCCTTTGCTGCCTGGTATCACAGGTGCCATGGGACAACAGATGAGAAGATGCAGTTTAGGTAGGTTCTGTTACTCACCATGAGTTGGTGACAAAGTACTCAAGGTCATCATGAGACAGGAAAAGGCTGAGGTCCTGAGGGTGGCCATGGGCATAAAAAGAGTTTTGATTGATTGGCATTTTGCTGTCTCCAAGACTGCCAAGTCTGGTTGAAGATCATTGTGCAACTTTTTCAACCTCACTAAAGTCGCATGGAAGATGGGAAGGCTTCCCACTTGTGGTCTTCCCTGAGCGAGGGACACATGGGCCCTCTGTCGTCCCAGCATGCACTGCAAACGGAACCCAAAGCTGGGAGAGGACTACCTGTTTACTTTATTCACTGTGGTCCAAAGCTTTACCTCATTATCCTGTGTATGTATATATTCGTGTGATCATGAACATGGAGGACAATGACCTTTGAGTATTGGTTCTCTTCTTTCTTTATGTGAGACCCTGGAATAGACCTCAGGCATCAGGCTCAGCAGCTAGCGCCTTTACCCACCAAGCCATCTTGCCAGCCCCTTCCCCATGCTTTAGGATTCCAGAAACTCTGAGAAAGAAAGTTCTGCACTTTTGTGGAAGTGTTTTTCCCTGCAGTGAGTTGTTGATATCCTTGAAGGAGTGTTAGTCAATTGGTGAGAGGTGAGAAGAATTTGTAGCCCAGCGCCCTCAACTGTTGAAGGGTTGGTTGTGTGGTGTGCTCTCAGGCGCTGTCATGGAAAGGAATCAAGCCTTTTTTGTTGATGGGGCTAGCTGAACCCTTCTATTGAACCAGCTCCTAGGTGTCATATCATCACTGAGCCTCGAAGCTAGATAGAGCAGTGCTTCTCAGCCTTCCTGATGTTTCACCCCTTTAATACAGTGCCTCATGTTGGGGCCACCCCCATCACAAAGTTATCACTCCATAACCGTCATTTTGCAGCTGTTATGAATTGTAATGTAAATATCTGACGTGTAGGCTGTCTGATATTGCACCACTGCTATAGAGGGTCAGAACCCATGCATGGCTACCAAACAGTGACTGTGGCTGTGGCTGTGGCTGACCTTTTCTGGTACAAATTGCCTTTGGGAAATGCTTGGGACATCTCCCCTTCCAGCCACTGAGCAGTTTGTCATCACATACAACCTACTTTTTATCACACCACAATGTGGCCAGAAAAGGACTCTATTGTCTCACAGAACAAAAGAGGACAGCTGTTTGTGAGGTACCCCTGTGCTTTGTCACCTTTTCAATTTACCTCAAACATGGCCAGACATAATGGCATGCATACACCTTTAATCCCAGAACTCAGGAGGCAGAAACAGACCTGTGAGTTCGAGGCCAACCTGGTTTACATAGTAAAAACCTGTCTTAAAAAGCAATCTAGGAGCTGGGCAGTGGTGGCACGCGCCTTTAATCACAGCACTTGGGAGGCAGAGGCAGGCAGATTTCTGAGTTCAAGGCCAGCCTGGTCTCCAGAGTGAGTTCCAGGACAGCCAGGGCTATACAGAGAAACCCTGTCTCAAAAAAACCAAAAAAAGAAAAAAGAAAAAAGAAAGAAAGAAAGAAAGAAAGAAAGAAAGAAAGAAAGAAAGAAAGAAAGAAAGAAAGAAAGAAAGAAAGAAAGAAAGAAAAAGAGCAATCTAGGGCTGGAAAGATGGCTCAGAGGTCAAGAACACTGAATGCTCTTCCAGAGGTCCTGAGTTCAATTCCCAGCAACCACATGATGGCTCACAACCATCTGTAATGTGATATGATGCCTTCTTCTGGCCTACAGCTGTACATGCAGAAAGAGTATTCACACATTAAATAGATAAATCGTTAAAGAACAATCTAATAATATTTAATCTTGTCGCTCACACACTCAGGCCATATGTAAATGGGCTCTTGAAAGCCGTACACAGTCATGAAGAAGAGCAAACCTGACATGTTTTCTTAGCACACCCTGCAGTCCTGGCTAATGATGGTGGGGACAGAGACCACGCTGTCATTTCCCCTGAGGAAAGAAAATCACATTGGATTAACCAGGCAGTAGTCAACTGTCTCTGAAGAATATGAGATGAGATGACCAAATGGAAGATGGTCATTCTATCTTTAGCAGCACAGAACCCTGGGCTGCAGCGCTACTTCCGATTGACAACGGCCCTCTGACCTTTTCATCCAAAGGCTTCACTCCTATATAGAGGCCCGGTGGGGACAGTGTTAAGTGAAATCCTAGGGGACTGGAGAGATACCTCAGTTGTTAAGAGCACTGGTTGCTTTTGCAAAAGACCCAGGTTTCAGTTCCCAGCCCCGACATAGCAGCTCACAACTATCTGTAACTCTAGATGCAGGGGGTTCTGATGCCTTCTGCTGGCTTCACATTCATGATACACGCACATGGTACATAGACACACATGCAGGCACATACACATTAAGTAAAAATATTTACTAAAAAAAAATAATTTTTTTTAGAAAGCAAACCCATGCACGGTAGGGTCCATACCTGGGCTCATTTGGATTTATTTGGGGGGGAATTCCCCGGGGTTTCTCAGTAGAATTTTGATCTTTCCAATGGTAACAAGATAACCTGAGTTCATTCAGTTTGTCTGACTTATATCCGCTGGCAATGTGGGCCTTTCGAGTTGTGTAGATCTATTCTGAAACTTTGACTCATTGAAACACATACACACACACACACACACACACACAGGCACACAAACACACCATTTCTGTGTGTCTTTGTACTACAGCAGTGTTGCATGTAAGATGTTCTTAGAATAGGAACTTTTTTTTTAAGCTGTTTAGTCAGTGGTGTGGTTAGGAGAGGAAATTCGGCCTCTGAGATAGATAACCACAGCTTCCCCCATGACCCCCCCCCCCTTTTCTTTTAGTTTAGTTTTAGGTTTTAGGTTTTTTGAGACAAGATCTCGCTGTGTAGACCTTGCTGTCCTGGAACTCTCTTATAGACCAGGCTAGCCTCAAATTCACAGAGTTCTTACTGCCTCTGCCTTCCAGTGCTGGGTTAAAAGGGTGCGTGCCAGCTATGCTCTACTGACCATGGCTGATTTTATACAAGTTTATCGAGAGGTAAGACGACATGATGTTTAGCCTTAGATGCCTGGAGACACCGACTCCTTATCTTCAGTCATCCCGACAACCTCTCCACCCCCATTTCCCAAGTGCAGCTTCATGGAGGTGCCCCTGCAGTTTGTCCTGGGGTCCTGAATGGTTTTATCATCACTGGTGCATGGGACTCAGGGAAGGATATCCTAAAACTTTAGGTGTTAATACGCTATAAAAGTGATTGCATGGCTGGGTTGAAACATTATGAGGGGTTCAGAGGAGCCGAGGGACATTGCCAGACAACCCCCCAGACAATGCCATAGCCACAGCTCTTAGCAGTTAAATTGCCATGAGTAGATTTAGACCATGCCCCCTGCATGTGTGTCTCTGTCTCTTTCTCTTTCTCTCTCTCTCTCTCTCTCTGTGTATGTGTGTGTGTGTGTGTGTATTTGATATCCACACATACATACTCTGTTTTAGGACCATTTCTCTGAAATAAACAGGTAACCACTTTCCACTTTATCTGATTGCAGTAATGTTGTATCTGGAGTGGGATCCCCTCCCTTCCCCTGTCCTCCCCGCCCTTCCTCTCCCTATGAGACTTTCCAAGGAAGGTCTAGGAATGAGGCAGAAGATATTTTAGAAGTTTTATCATACATGGGAATCCCCCTTTTAAAATAATCATGAAGGTAATAACAGAGGAGTTGGGGAACTCAGGTCGGAGGCCTTGGCAATGCAGGTGGAAGGCAGGCGGAGGGCGATGATCAGCATGGCTGCTGTCTGCCACGAGGGGAGGATTTTTGAAGATGGCTAGGAATGAATGTCACAGAGACTTCAGTTAATGCTCTTGGCTGGGGACTCTGCCCGAGGCTTGGCGGAAGGCAGAGCATACGGCCAGGATGGTGACAGGCCGCTAAGACAGACAAAGGGGAAGAATGTGGTTGCGGAAACATGCTTGGGTTAGCTGAGAACTCTGTGCCTCCCAGGACTGAGAAGCCCCAGGGAAGAAGGAGACACTCCGAGATGCTAGGTGACGTTTGCTCATGAATAGGGAAGAAAATGAAACAAGCCACCAGGACTGTCCCCTTGGCCTGCCCAGCAAGACTGGGATGTGTGGGGAAAGTAGGACTCGGGTTAAGGTCACCAGGTCAGAAGCCAGTGAGACACTTGGAGAGTAAAACGTCAGCTGAGCGGGCTGGAGACACGTGCCAGGCATAAGCCAGCCCGTGGGTTTGATTGACACTCAGAACCCCTCCCCCATACTGACTCTAAAGAGCACTGGCTGCTCTGTCAGAGAATAGATCTCAGCACCCACATAGTGGCTCACAGCCATCTATAACTCTAGGGGATCCAATGACGACTTCTGGCATCCCTGGGCAGTAGCACACACAGTGCATTAATATGTGTGCACACAAAACGGCCATATACATTTAAAACAAAACCGCCCTGAGGCTCCTGAGGTGGTTACTGGGTAAGCTCACGTCTTAGTTGGGGTTTCACTGCTGTGAAGAGACACCATGACCGAGGAGGCAACTCTTTTTTTTTTTTTTAAGATTTATTTTTTATTTATTTTATGTGTATGAGTACACTGTAGCTGCACACACATGATGGCCATGGGCCATGGGCCATCATGTGTGTGGCTACTGGGAATTGAACTCAGGACCTCTGCCAGCTCCGCTCGCCCCAACCTCGCACGCACGCTCGCTCCGAGATAATTCACTGTAGCTGTCTTCAGGCGCACCAGAAGAGGATGTCAGATCCCATTACAGATGGTTGTGAGCCACCATGTGGTTGCTGGGATCCGAACTCAAGACCTTCAGAAGAGCAGTCAGTGCTCTTACCCACTGAGCCATCTCGCCAGCCCCCCCCCTTTTTTTTTTAAATTTAT
Organism: Hylomyscus alleni; assembly: GCA_019843855.1. Taxonomy (NCBI): domain Eukaryota; kingdom Metazoa; phylum Chordata; class Mammalia; order Rodentia; family Muridae; genus Hylomyscus; species Hylomyscus alleni. The sequence goes on from JADRCC010159542.1 coordinate 12,784, forward strand.
GTATGAGTACACTGTACCTGTAAAGATAGTTGTAAGCCTTCATGTGGTTGTTGGGAATTGAATTTTTTAGGACTTCTGCCTGCTCAGGTCAACCCCGCTTGCTCTGGTCGGCCCTGCTCACTCTGGTCAACTCTGCTCACTCAGTGCCTGCTCACTCTGGCCCAAAGATTTATTTATTATTATAAATAAGTACACTGTAGCTGACTTCAGACGCACCAGAAGAGGGTGTCAGATCTCATTAAGGGTGGTTGTGAGCCACCATGTGGTTGCTGAGATTTGAACTCAGGACCTTCGGAAGAGCAGTCAGTGCTCTTACCCACTGAGCCATCTCTCCAGCCTCTGAGGCAACTCTTACAGAAGAAACTATTTAATTGGGTCTGGCTTACAGTTCAGAAGCTTAATCTGTTATCATCATGGCGAGAAGCATGGTAGCATGCAGGTAGTAGACATGGTGCTGGGGAAGGAGCTGAGGATTCTACATCATGATCCACAGGCATCAGAAAGAGACTGTGTAATTCCACACTGGGTGTAGCTCGAACATAGACCTCAAAGCCCACTCCCACAGTGACAAAATTACTCCAAGACCACACCTCCTAATAATGCCGTTCCCTGTGGGCGAAGCATCCAAACACGAGTCTATGGGGACCAAACCTATTCAAACACATCACAGAGTATTTGCTACTGAGCCTGACGGACCCCTATGGTGAAAGGAGAGACCCAACTCCCACAAGTCCTCCGACCTCCACGTGTGTGCCATGCCATGTTCATGCACACACACACATACTTACACACACACACACACACTCATAAACAAAATAAATAACATTTAAAGGTCAGAGGAATAGGAGGGAGGATTTTGGTTTACAAGACCAAGGTACATTATGTACATGTATGAAGTTGTCAAAGAATGATAAAAAA
>JADRCC010159543.1:0-18328 GCA_019843855.1 Hylomyscus alleni
CCCCCCCCTTGATGAGCCCTGTCTGGCTGTGAGTCAAAGACCAGGCCCGAGTGGACATTCCCACAAGTCCTTGACATGCAACAAACAACACGGTAACCAGGCAGCCTCACCTGTGTGGACGCTCGGCCCCTGCTAGACAGGCAGGACACAACTGTGTGTGAGTCTGTGTCCGGGAAAGTCTGGGAAACTGAGGGCTCTTCTCCCAGAGAAGCTATGGCTGCAACACAACAATTGGTAGCTGTTGTGTCCGAGTCACATCAGCTCCTCTTAGTGTCTGTGGTAGGAAAGGGGAACTCCAGGTGACTTAGGCAGGGACCAAGCAGAAGTAGAGAGGAACACCTAAGTTCTGGGAAGGAAGCAGACAAGCCCCCCACCCCACACAGCTGTGTCCTCAGGGCAGCACAAACAGAACTTTGGAAAGGGCCATTCCCAGGGAATCCTTGGGAAGGGCTTCCTAGCCTTGCTGGCCTTGACAGTCCCAGGGGTCAAGGCCTCTCTGGACCAGAGCTCACAGCTCAGTGGTGATGTGATGAGTGGTCTATCAGCAAAGGGCTGCCTGGACTTAGACAAGCAGCACCAACACAGTCCCGGCTGGCAACAGCCACACCAGGGAGACCAGAAGAGCAAACACACAGAGAGACGTCAGCCTCCTTGACATCTCTACATTGTCCACATTATGTAATCAGTGCTGATTGAGGCGGTTTAGATGCACTGACCACGTGGACATGTCTCCACATATATTCTCAAGGAGTCTCAGCGACTCGTGGTGTACAGCTGTGCTGTCAAGATGGCCTAGCTCAAAACACACTCTGTGTGTCCACACGTGTTGCAGTACAGGGGTTTCTATCTTCACATAGGATCTGAGAACCCACGCCCTGCTCCGCCCTGGCCTATGATCCAGGATCTGGGCTATGATCACACAGCCCAGCACCTACAGTTTACCCGAGCTAGGCTGCCTGCTCTCAGCTGTTCTCATACTGACTCACTCAGTAACTGTGAATTTCCCTACAGTGAGAAATTAGCAACCATTTAAGAACAGAGCTGGGATAAATCAAGCTGTCTGCAACTGTGAACTGTTCTTCCAGTTGAGCCATTAACATGTTGTGGGGAAGGTAAAGAGGGGAAAGTTGGCTTTCACAACGGTGAAGCCCCAGGGGCTGTAGGAGCATGCTCTGCTGCAACCCATCACACACAGAGCTCACAGACCACCCTAGTCTCACGGCCCAGCGGCTGCATTCCTTGGGGCTGCTGGTGGTCTGGGGCTGGCAGGGAGGGTGGATGTGAGGCTCCAGTCTCATGGTCCCTGCATTCTATGGCATGCACGGGCTTGCTTGTGCCACTCTTGAGGCAACTTAAGAGACAGGAGAGTGGCTGAGCTAAGGTCTTCAGGGATCTGTGGGCCTTGAACTACGTCTGGCAGCTGGCCGCCAGTAACAAATAGCTGCTCTCACTTGAGGCCCAGCAGTGGTGCTTGACTACACAGGTCGGAAGCCGGCCCAGGCCACTGTTACACAGCTCAGTGAGAGGTGACCTCAAAAGAGAGTCAAATGTTTGCATGAAGATGAATCTTCACCACACAAGACAGGAGACATAAGGAAGATGTGCTGAGGCATGGCTCCCCAGAGGCTTAGCTGACATGTGAGCTCCTCACTCTGCTTCACAAGGCACTATCTGTTCTTATCCAAGCCTTCGGGTACAGTCCTCCTGCATGATAGGGACAGTAACAATCGTAATACCAACACAATGGGTTACACGGTAAGGACACAGCATGTGCCACCTTCATGCAGAACACAGGCAGGCAGAAGGATAGCCAGCCATTATTTTCACCCTCTTAATCATCTGACATGATTCAATGGCATCTGTTTCCTAGGCAAGACCAAAGCTACCCTATACTTGCTACCGACTAAGACAAGTTAACTAAAAGGGTACAACGCTGAAGAGACTATCTGGAGAGACCACATAAGGAAACGCAGGGCTTCAGTGAACTATAATCAACTCCCCAGCCTGAGGACACAGGGAAGAGCGAGGGCAGCCTCACTGCACCTTTTCACACCAAGAGTCTGGGACTCCCTCCACAGCAGCAAGCAGTCAGTTCCTCTAATTCAGCTCAGCTCTGATGTCCCCACTTCAGTGCTAGACGTGAGCCCTTCCCGATGACCAGCAGTTCTGTCAGGGCTCCTTCAGCTCCTCCTTGGATTGTACTGGTTTGCTCAGGTAGTTCACACTTAGGAAACACTAACTTATGTTGACTGGTTCACCATGAGGATGATTACCAAAGATACAGACGTAGAGATTGTAAGAGATCAGGTGTGGGTACAGGACGGGGCTTCCATGGCCTCTGTGAGTACCCACCCCTAGGAGCCTCCAATTGTTCAGCTCTGGGAAGCTACTGAAAATGTCTCTAGGGGTTAAATGGAGACTCCATGTCTCAGGGGTGGGTGATTAAACCACCGGGCATGTACTCAACCCCCAGGCATTCTTCTGAGGTAAGGCTAAGGGTACTCACATTCCAATTTTGCCCTGGTCCTTCAGCAGCCAGCCCCACCCTAAAGCTACTCTAGAGGCTGTGGCTACTGGCCAGCAGAGGAACATGGGAAAATACTTCACTCTTGGATTCCCAGGATTTTAGGAGTGAAGTAGAATACCCCATGCTTCAGCGACTTTCTCCAGCATACATCATATGCCAGGGAATGAATCTCATTAAATGTACAGTGACCGAAATAATAAGTTTCTTCTCTGACCACAGTGGTATCAAAGTTAAAATTTGGAAATCCGTAACATCATAGATATATACAAATTAAACAGCACGCTCTGCAACAACCAGTGAAAGGAAATTAGTAAATTCTTAGAGACAAATGAAAATGAAAACACAACACAGGAAACACACTGAATCCATGTGGGACAGATCCCACATTACAGGGGTTCTCTGTGAGGAATCAGTGACTCACCATCAGTAACACAACCAGAAAGACCTTCCACTGACAGAGCAAGGGCATCAGTGAAGCCCAGCACGCCCTCGGAAACAGAGGAGAGAACCTCCAAGAGGGAGATGGTGCTTGTGAGTAGTCCGCAGTGCAGAGTCTACCAACAGGGCACCCCATCATGGAGGTAAAACAGTGAAGGCAGGGGCTGCGGAGATGACACAGTGGTTAAGAGCACTGGCTGCTCTTCCAAAGGACCTGGATTCGATTTCCAGCACTCACAGGTTGCCTCACAACTGTCTGTAGCTCCAGCTTCAGGGTATCAGATGCCTTCTTCTGGCCTCTGAGGGAATAGGACTTGCACACAGTAGCACAGATATATATGTGTGAGAGAAACATAAAATAAAATAAACAGTGAACCAGGAAAGGAAACACCACAATGACTCCTGTGTGCAGAGCATGTCATCTGACTACAGAAACCTACAGCTCCGCTAAAAAGGTGACCAGGTCTGAGCCATGAACTCAGCCAGCTGTAGGACAAAAACCTGCAGCTTCCTGTAGCAGCAGGACTGGAAAAGGAAGCTGAGGCAAACACTCTCTCCTAGAGAATGGAATAGTAGTCTTCACTGAAATGAAAAGGTTTGCTGAATAAAGTTAGAGGCTGAAAAAACACAAAGATTCTCTAGGTGCTGGGTCAGAAGGCTTCAGGCTGTCCTGGCCACAGAACAAAGTGATGCAGAGACAATGTAGGCAGGGTCAAAATGCAAGCTGTAGTTTGTAAACCAAAATGGAAAGGCTAATTTTCAGATCTGTATGTATGGAAGGGACTTAGGACGCCAAAGTGACTCTCACAAGTGGGAGCTGGGTGTGGTGGTAAATACATGTGTGATTCTAGCACTTGGGAGACTGGAGGCTCAGGAGTCCAAGGTCCATATTGGCTACATAATGAATTTGAGGGCAGCCTGGGCTACCCTCAAAGACTAAAGGGTAACCAACAACAGAGGCATGTCACACTGAGGTTACTACAAAGCTACAGGAACTCAAACACTGATCAATATACCAGAACAATGAAGAAAAAAAGAGAGAAAGCTATACCTCCATGGCTTAATGGACAGGGCTTCAAGATGACTCAAAGGGGGAAATAGTTCACCAGTGATGTGGAAGCCACCTCATTTCACACGCAAAAAATGAACTTAAGGTGGACCAACAACTTCAGATGGAAAAGGTAGAACTCTAACAAGAAAAGCAGGGCTAAGTCCTCAGGGGCTTGTTTTTACGATGTATTCTTTAAACCCCAAACCAGCATATCACAAACAAGAACAACAACAACAGTCACCACCAAACAAACAGAGAAGTGCACAATAGATAAATTGGTGTGTGTGTGTGTGGGGGGATTTGCACATCTTTAGTGTCAGCTCTTGGGAGGCAGAAGTAGATGGATCTCTGTGAGAGTTCAAGGCCAGCTAGGGTTATATAGTGAGACCCTGTCATAAACACCAAGTATCAGATAGAGGTTATTCTAATTTGAATTCTTTGTACCCTTGTTGTATTACAAAGAATTTAAAAGCTGGGTATAACAACATACCTGGGAAGGAAAAACAGGAATATTGTTATGAGTTTGGAGTCAACCTGGCAATAAAGTCAATTCTAGGCTAGCTTGGGTTACAGAATGAGCCCCAAAATAAAATAGATAGATAGATAGATAGATAGATAGATTGATAGATAGATAGATCAGAAGATCTGAGTAGCCTTAGTTCCTAGGTCCTGGAATTACTGAGATCTTTGGGACTTCCCAAGTAATGGGCACATTTTTGTCTGCCTTTGTAACCAATGAGACCCAGGCCCACACCTGAGTTTATGGAAATGTATGACTATCTGTGTGTGATTGGAGGGTGGGGGTGGTGGCCACACGATCCCACTGTGACCTCCCAGGAAATGGGGGTTAGGTACTAGGTTCAGGTATGAAACTGGTCAATCAAGCATGACCTGCAATGTAACCCCAATAAAGACAATGGAGATCCTGGTTGGTGACACCAACGTGCTGGAGGGTAACAGGCCAAATCCCTGGGAGAGGATGTGAAACTCTATGTTTGAGACCCTCTCTGATCTAGCTCTGTATTTGTGCCCTTTATGTTACAATGTTAGCTGTGGGCTAGACAGATGATGGCTCAGTGGGTAAAACCCTTGCTGTGCAAGCATGAGGACCTGACCCGAGACCAGATCCCCAGCTCCTATGTAAAAGTTGGGCTTGGGCTCTGAGGTATGTAGCCATAACCCTAGAACTGTGGAGGAAAGACAGATTCCAGGGACTCACTGGCTAGTGAGTCTAGCCAAAATTGCAGGTTTCAGGTTTGGTAAGAGATTTTATTCCAAAAGGTTAAGATGGATAAGAGATTGAGAAAGGTATGCCTGCTGGCCTCCACGTGCATCAGGTGTTCAAAAATTTTTTAATTTGGGGATTAAGGATGCTCGACCTATGCCTGAGGTGCATGGCTTAGCTCGGTGCTAAAATGGACTAGAATTAAAGGTCTAAATAAAAAATTCCCCAGAGACTTTCAATGAAGGCAGGAATGGTGAGGGTTTCAAGGCAAAGTTCAGTAAGTGTGAGGATACTTGGGCACCAAGAGGGCAAAACCCTTCAGTGGTCAAAGCCACTTAGCACCTTCTCTCACGATAAACTCGTCAAGAGACAGACCTTGAACTCAGCCTGCAGGGGGTCCTCCTGGGCTCTGCCCTTAAGAGGCTGAGCAGCTTGATTGTACAGACTGATGGGTGATTGTGTGTGGCCCTTGCCTGTGAGGCTGAGACCTGCAGCACATGTGTGAGGACAACATGGAACATGTCATTGTGCCAAGCAGACCCAGGGACTCACTGAGCAGACAGTGAGGGTGTGGATGCCCCTGACCCTTAAATTCTGCTTCAGCCTCAGGGATACTTGGGGAGTACATTCATCTCCTGCAGAGGAGGTTCATGCAAAATGGCTGACTGATGTTTTCCAGCACGGAGAAGGTACAGTTTAAGGTAGGATTAGACCTGGGGTACCAGGGAGAACAGGCCAAGGCGATGGGCACTGAGCATGACAAACCATGTTCCACACTTGCTCAAAAGCAAAAGGCAGAGACAGAAGACATAGATTTACTACTTCTCTCATTGTTTTAATTCTGTTTCTTTGTGCATGCACACATGGATGTAGTGCTCAGAGGGCAGTTTGATTTCCTTTTATTATTTTGTTTTGTTTTGTTTTGTTAAGTTTTTGTTTTGAGATGGGGTCTCAAGGTACAGTCCTGGCTGGCCTGGAACTCGGTATTTAGATCAAATAGTCCTCAATCTCATAGAGATTCTCCTGCTTCTGCCTGATTTCTGGTACCATGCCTGGCCTAGAGCAAATTATAAGGCTTAGTTTTCTCCTTCTATCATGTAGGCCGTTAGGCTCGGTGGCAAGGGCCTTTATCCACTGAGTCATTTCACTGGGGCACAAATATCTTGAAATAGGTTACATAACCAGTAGAGAACCACAAAATTATTTCCAGAAAGCTACAGTTAACGATCTGGTCAGGTACAGGTACATGTGGAGCCGGGGGTAGAGGGAGCATGTGGGAGATTCCAAATATATAAACATCAAGCTGTAAGACCTGCAGACCTCAGCTGCCCAGTGTGAGGAGCTGCAGCATACCTTCAGAGATGGCATTAGATCTTTCACACAGGAGTCTCCTTTCTCTGCTACAGCTCATTGTTAGGGCCAGCTCTCTTCCTGCCCACAACCCACCAGGTCTGATCACCTTGATCTCCACTGATAGACTCCCAGGATAAGGCAAAGTGGTGAAGAACCTCCCAACTCAGATCAGGACACAGAAACAGGGACAGGAAGAAACCCTATACAGACCCTGCATGCCTCGCTCTGGGACAGCAATCTCCACTTCCTGCTTTATCGTCTCCACTCTTTACTACCAACTGTGTGTGCCTCTGCAGATCCCGTGGACCAAGTGCAGCCACAGTTCTGAGGAGGAGCAGACAATCTGCTAGTTGTCAGTTGAGGGGCTGTGCCAAATCTACCAGGGGATTGGTTTCCTTCTGGCCTCCTGGGCTTTTTCTCCCCCAGCCGCAGTGACGCGGCAGCCCGTGGCCACAGACCGCGCACCCACTCAGCTCACTCCCGCCCCTGGATAGTCCTGGCCACTTCCCCATTAGCATCCCCAACTGCAATTTAAATCACCAGGACACATCTCAACATAATGGCTTTAATAGCATCTGCAACCAAAACCACAGCTGGATGGAGGAGGATTTCTTGCATTTTTGTTTTCCCCAGAATTTAACTCATTCCTACTTGGGTTAGAGCTTCAACTGCACAGCCAGGAATTCTTCTCTAAATATGAAACATGTGTTTTACCTTGAAAAGACCATTTCATGGAAAGCTAGGCCGCACCCCCTGCCCATCCCGAGTCCCCACCTGCCTGTTCCCTCAGGTCCAGCCTGGTATCACAGACCCCCTTCCAGCACCACTGCCCTCAGCGTCCCAATGCTATGACCTCTACACTCGGCACTCAGTGTTGCCAGCACAGAGGACACCAGGGCCACCTACGTACTGCCACAGATAGGCACTGTGGAGCCCTACCCCATTCTTGGCTTGGTCTGTGTTCAGCATGACATCGTCCCCGCTGACCCTCAACTTTAGGATGAAGGCTGGCAGAGATTAGATGTTCACAAGCAGGAGATTCCTCTCAGAACACATGACCACCATTGCAATTAATAAGTAAAATTCTGCTTAAACATAACTGCAGGGCAGAAACATCATCATAAAGGTGGGCTGAGCCTCCCAAGGCTGATGCGCTCTTGTCCAAGAGCTCAGGAGGAGACTCAGAGGAAACTCAGGGACATGGGCCCTGGCACACTCAGCATTCTCAAAATCCCAGAGGAGGATGACCACACCTGGAAGGTCTTGAAGACAATGTGACTAGTGACCTGCAGAAGATGATGCTCATAGCTGGCTCTGTGCCTGGGCCATGCTTACACATAAACATTGAACCATGAAGAAAAAGGAACAGGGTCTATGTTTAAAGTATTTCATAGAAAGGATGGATTTTCCCTCAAAGAGGAAACCGCTGAGCTCAAAGAAGTTTGTGCCTACGCAGACACTCAGTTGAGAACTCATTTCTAAGAACAGGTTTACCAAATCATATCTACCTCTCGATGGAGACAGTACTCTGCTGGAGGCATGTACTGAACAGAACCCTTGTATTTACCTCCAACTCCCACAGGGGCAGAGCTGGGGCAGAGCTGTTCCATCTCTGAATGTGGCTCCAGGTTATTTAGTTTGACTTTACGTGTATGAGCTTCTTGCCAAGCTGTACGTATGTGCATTGTGTGCGTGCAGTGCCCATGCAGATCAGAAGACGGCATTCCAGACGACTGTGAGCCACCCTGTGCTTGATGGAAAACAAACCCAGGCTTCTATAAGAAGAGCCAGTGCTCTTAATTGCTAAGCTGTCTTTTCCGCCCCCACTTTTCATTTTCTAAATTAAGAACAGGGTTATGTTTACTCATGTATGTATGTATGTATATTTTATATCTGTGGTTCATGATTTGATTACCTCACCCTCGTGCACCTGCCTTGTTAACAGCTCTTATCCGAGTGTTGCTTTTGTTGTTATGTTTTTATGGGGTCTCTCTCTTCTATCCAGGCTGGCCTTGAACTTTTGGCAGTGTTGCGCCTGAGCTTCCAGAATGCTGTGACTACAAAGACAAACCATCATATCCTCTCACTTTCTAGGGGGACAGACTGAAATATCTATCAGTAAGAGGACACGCTGACAAGGTGTTTCTTCAAAAACTGGAGAAAAAGGCACCTGCACTGTCCAGCAATACTAAAGCATTTGTGTGGGATTTCAATGTCAATTTTCTCAGGAAAAGTGGAAAACTTCTCCCAGAATCTAATGTTGAGCATGAGAGATCTGAGCAAGCTAGTTTATCCTTAACTGTATGTACAGTTACACATGTTCTTCTCTGTAAACATGTATGTACATACATGCTTACAGTTAAACATGTGTAACTGTACATACATGCTTACAGGGAAGAACATGTGTTCATGTACAGCACACAGCATATAGTACCTGTGTACCATACAACACATGTACATGGAGCACATGTATACTGTACATTACTAGACAGTATACATATACTATGCAGAAAAGTCATAGTACATATGCAGTGCACACACATACAGCACATACATGCATACATACACAGTGGAGGTCACCACAAGGTCACCACCATATATGTGCAGAGGGTGCGCACACTGAGTCTGTACGCCATGAAACAAGGGAGCTGGGATGGGTATAGCAAACCTAGAACAAGTAGCTCCTTCTAACTCAGTGGTTCTCAACCTTTCTGATGCTGTGACACTTTAACACAGCTCCTCATGTTGTGATGACCCCAACCATAGAGTTATTTTTACTGATACTTCATAACTGTAATTTTGTTACTGTCATGAATCATAATGTAAATATCTGATATGCAATCCCCAAAGGAGTATGACCCACAGGGTGAGAACCCCTGTTTTAATGAAAGACACGCATAATCTAATAAGGGCCTGTCTTTAGGCAGGAGAGGAATAAGGCACAAGTGGAGAGGACAGAGACACTGGACTGTCCCACTGAAGCACCCTCTACCTGTGTCAGCTCCTGGGCTTCCCCCTCAGAGAGTAGTGGCCAGTTCTTCTGCAGCTGCAGTTGCTCGCCTTCCTGTCCTCCTGTGGGCAGCTCTCGGTGTGGAGTGCAGTCCTTCACTGTGGATGCTGGAACAGGAAGCTGAGGTCAGTGGTGAAAACTTTCGGAAGAGAACAAACCACACGCAAGCGTTCAGAACATCACAGAAGGCATTTAAGACTGCCACAGGCTTTAGCCCAAGGTGCACGTCACAGTATCCATATGGGTATGTGTGAGCCTTGGTCCTGGGCCCCGCCTGAGCTGAATGCTCCATATCAAGGTGAGTTTGCAATACTATAAGCACCCAGAGCTAATTTAGTAAGTATCTCTTAAGAGAAGGGCCTATAATTCACAAGTGTTCACATTTTTAAAGATGTGGCATATAAAACACAAGAACTGTTGACCCTGGTGAAATATACATATCACCAGGAAATGTGGGGACAGTTGAGCTATTCCACAGAACACTCTAGTTCCAGAGAGCACAGGAAATGGCCAGCTATTAGAGCCAAGTGGTGCTGCATGTACAAGCCTGCCCCAGTTTGTGAGTCAGAACCACCCACCCTGTGGTCAGGCAGCGCTCAGCTCAATAGTACAGTTCTGTAGCTTGCACAGATCAACACACACGTGTGTGCTGGGTAATCTCTGCACTCACGACAGCGCAGCTGGCAGTAATAGTGCAAGCAGCCCAGTGTAGTGGCTCCTGGTGGCTACCACGTGCCATCTGTTCTTTATTTAGGAGCAACTCCAACCACAAACCCAGATAAGGTCTGCAACTCAAGTCTGATCTTTGCTCTTCCCTACAGTATGGGGCACCGCATTTACGAGGCTGAGAGGAAACGGAGAGCACCGAGTTTGACAAGCTGCCCCTCCAGGAGCTCTCACACTTCTTTCAGCTAAGCAAGGTAGAGCAGCCGGGAGGTTGCTGCTGTACACCAGAAAGAGAGAGAAAAGGGGGTACACTCAGGAGAACTCTCGCTGGGCCTGAGGGCAGGGACCAAAAAGATCAGTCACTAAGACATGCCTGTCTTCCCCAGGTGCTTCAAACGCAGCACAAAATCCCCTTCACTCTGAATCTCTTCCAGCAGTCTTAAAAGGCATCCCTCCTGAGAAAGGCACACACTTAGGGGGAAGACGGGCAGGATGAGATTGGTAGATGAACACAGAGGTAAACCCCTTCACCTCACACACACACTGCACACTTTAGTGTGTAAACCCAATCTACCAAATAGCTGAGTTAGACCTATCACTGCGACAGTGGTTTTCCTACTGCATTCTCAACAAAACTAGTTGCAACAAGTCAAACTGATTACAGACTCGTATTTGCCAGGTACTAATGTGGTGGTGGCAGCACTCAGTCTCCCTTAACCCCAGCTTCTAGGGCTTACTGCTAGTTGACTGGACTTCAACAGCTTCAATAACCGGGACTTTGCTTCAAAAAACAGAAAGCTGAAATAAGGCTCTCCTAATGGATGTTTCTAATGACCCACAGACACACGGAGTCTGGGATGTTTTCCATGAGCTGTGGGGTCAGCTGGGACCCATCTAAGCCACAGAGTGCTCTGCCACCTCCAGGGCTGATTGCTGACTCGATGATCCATGTTTTGAAACATCTGAGAAGAATTACCGTGGCTCTGGGCAGGATGGTTTCTATCTCTTTAGTCACTAATGATCTGTTTAATAAAAGCAAGCAAGAATGGCTCCTGCAGCAAGGCAGGGAGACTACAGGGACAGAGAACCATAAGGTGGCCTTAAGGGAGGTCAGCTGGCAAAAGGGACAGATGCTGTCCCTCCACGGACAGCCCGCTGGCACACAGCTCAGAGTAAAGGTACCGAAACTGACCCACGCAGAGAGATCCCTCTTCCGGGAATTACCTGGCCTCACATTCCTCATCGGCACTTAGAAAGTAGTTCCTCTGGCAGGGGCCACAGGCTGTATGAGGCCCAAGATGCTAGTATAGAGGTCAGAAAACAAAATGCACATTCATCCACAAGGGCAGGACAGAGCCAGGACGGGGAAGCAGAGATCATATTCCGTTTCCACACACACGTGTACTTCCACAGTTATTTTGTAGCATACAGCACAATCAGGCATGGAGACCACAGGTGTATAAAGGCCAAGTCACGCTCCCTAACCAGCCAATCCAGATCAGCACAGTGCCACCCTGAGGACCCTGTCTTTGGACCCAGGAGCACCAACACTCACAGTGCCACAGTTCCTACAAACCCTGCCCTTGGGCCCAGAGATCGCCATCAGGCAATCATTGGGGACCCTTTGTGAGAGTTCAGTCAAACAGCACAGCATTTGCTCACTTGAGGACCTCATCCTATGGTACTGTCCTGGCTAATTTTTATGTCAACTTGCCATGTCAGAGTCATCGGAGAGAAGGGAATATCAATTGAGAAAATGCCTCCATAACACTGATCTGCACGCAGCCTATAGGACATTTTCTTAATTAGTGACTGATGGGGGAGGGGGGAGTCCACAGTGGGTGGGATTAGACTGAGTAAGTGATGAGGAGCAAACCAGCAAGCAGCATCCCTCCACGGTCTTTGCATCAGCTCTTGCCTCCAGGTTCCTGGCCTCTTTGAGTTCCTGTCCTGACTGCCTTCAAAGATGAACTGTTATATAAGTGTACACCAACTAAGCCCTCTCCTCCTCAACTTGCTTTAGCTCACAGGACAGACACCCTGATTAAGATGGGTACCTACATCCTAGGACTCTCAAGGGCTTCTAAGTTCTGCCTTAAAGGACAGCTTGGGCCAAGCTGATCAGATGCCATCATCTGTCCTCCACTGTTGGGGATGTAGCAAGTGGCTTCAGGCATAAGTGCTGAGAGCTCTGAGAGCTGCCCTGCAGCACCAGGGTCTGGGGACAGATCTCAGTGCCTGCTGTGGATGGCCCTTTTGGGCACGTGACAACAGCAAGCAGCAAAGAAAGAGTTAGCAAACAAGATGACTCAGACCACATTTTATGTGTTTTGGTCACAGAACAGGAGGGCACCTTACTGCTGATCTCACCCAGGTAAACCATGAAAATACATAGCACGTACTCCAGCAGGGAGTGCTCCGGCGGGGAGTTCTACAGGCTTTTCAGAAACCCACAATCACAGGATCTGGGAGCTCTGGGTACAGAGGAAGCCAGGAAGAGGTGAGGTAAGAGATCAGGTACCTGGTATGGGTGCTCCCTGGAGGGAGGCATGCTAACATTAGACAGAGCAGATTTGGGGCTGGGGACAGCATAGGACTCTAATGTTAAAATCCAAAGTTCATATACTGCAAACTCCAGGACACTCTGAAATGGTCTGTGCACAAAAGCATTGAAGAAAATGTATAAAATCACCCTTGGCCAGTGTGCCTAAAGCAGATACGGAACAGCAGTGAATTCCCGTGCAGACTTGTGCTCCGTGACTTCAACACGGTTCACAAATATTCCACAATCTCAAACTCAAGAGTCAGAGACACCTGTTACCACGTGACATCGAACAAAAGATAACGACCTATACTGTTTTCAAACCTATTCTAAGCTAACAAGTCTTTAAGGATGATCTGAGAGGGAATGGCAATCAAGCTGTGCTCTTCTGAGACAACATGGCCAATCTTCCTGCTCTCCAGGCCCAGGCCCTTGATATTGGCAGCCTCTGCGGTCTGCAGGAAGCATTCACTACAGTAGTCTCTGGGGAGCTTCCCTGTGTAAAGTTTAACTCCCAACAGGAAAGCTTACTGTGCTTCAAGACTGCCCCTGTGTGGCCACACGCACATAGCACACCTTCAGAAGAGGCTGGGGCTGGGGCCTTAGCCAAGGCTTCCAGTTTCCACCTCCCAGTGGTAAGATAGAAGCTAGCTGAGCACTGCAGCACATGAAGGTGTGGGCAAGGTGCCAACCCTCCCACCAAGCTGTGGGTAAGAAAACCACCGAGTTCCTACCTCCTTGGAAGCCATCTTCCCCCAACTAAACCTCAGTACATGTGAGCTTCCTGCACAGAGCAGCCAGCTGGGCACACCCATGCACTAGAAATAAGGATAGCGTTTCCTTCCCACCAAGTACACTCAAAACACTTCAGAGAGTCCCTAGTAGACATAAAACAACAGGCGGTCACACTCCAAGTGCTCCATTCATCCTATGCAAGTGCCCTGTGATGGCCACTTTCCCGTGCCCCCTACAAAGGACAGGTCCCAATAACTCAATCAAATCCCAGCACGCTGTTGTTAGGACTGTGGTTACAAAGACATCCCTGATTCTGACATCTATAATATGGAAGGCTGGCCTTCATCAGTTAGGAAGGGGAGCAGGAAGCACACCTATGGCCTTCCCAAAGACAATGTATCCAGACAGCAAACCACAGGCAGCCTGTCACTGGGCGGTCAGCAGAACTCTTACCAAGCGAGACCCACTGAATGGACATCTATCTCTCAGTCAACCTATGACTTCATGAGTTATGGCTTCACCTATCCAGAGAGGTCATGAAAGCCCCAGCAATCTCCTCAGGAAGTTACCATACTTCTAGGCTATTGTGGCCTCCTCAGTCCTCCCTCCACTGGCATAGCTGCCACCTCCCTAAGACACATTATGTCTCCTATCTAACGTAACCCCCCGGGGGCGGGGGAGGACATGCATGCACAGTCTTCCTCCATTAGGACAGCTCCCACCCGGTTACAGTATCACAAGCCTCCTACCCAGCATCGTGCATGTCTGCTTACATCATCTCCTTACTTCTGCCTCCACTAGGAGACCCCACTTCCTCCTCCTCCTCTGCCTATGCCTCACTTGAGAACCTCCCTTGAA
The DNA here is from genome assembly GCA_019843855.1 of Hylomyscus alleni. Taxonomy (NCBI): domain Eukaryota; kingdom Metazoa; phylum Chordata; class Mammalia; order Rodentia; family Muridae; genus Hylomyscus; species Hylomyscus alleni. The sequence continues at coordinate 14,406 of JADRCC010159543.1, forward strand.
GGACGGAGCCCAGCAGTTTGTTCTCTCACCCTGACAGATATTCTGCTTCATACTGTAGCATGTCATGTCTTATGCATAGGCCCTCACTTGGCTAAGCCTAATCCAGGGAAGCTGAACACCATGGGCAACGCACACACATCATGTCCAAATGGACTATCCCTCTCCTGGACCTTGGTACTAAGTTCTGATGTCCCACTGACCCAATGCACAGTACCTGAACCTGAAAACTCAGTTCTGTGTCCAAGAATTCAAGGATGAAGACCTCTACAATGTCCATCTGGGTAGTGGCTGGAAAGACCCAATGTGATGCCAAAGGGTAGTGGTAGGCTGGCAGGGGACAGGTCAGGGCAGATGTGGGTCACACCAGAATGTATCTGAGAGTGTCGCTTCCTGAATGAAGCTGAGAAGAGGCAAGGGCTGGGACTTGAAGCTTCCTTTGGATGGCTTACCCACACCCTGTGCTGTGGTGCAGGCATGCTCTAAGTGTGGCTCCCAAGAGTTTACATGCTAGGCGCTAATGATGCTGAGAAGTGGTGGCGCCTTTGAGGGGCAGAGCCTAGGTGGAGGTCATCAGGTCACAAGGAGACTGTCTTTAGGAGGTCTGTGGGATCTTAGTAAGTTTCTGAGAGAGCTAGTCATTGTAAAGGAGCAAGCCTGTCTTCTGAATCTCTTCAGCATCCTGTCCTGTCAACTGTTCTTAGCATGGTACTATGTGGCATGTGACCCTCAGCACAAGCCAAACAAGTGGAGCTGTCCAGTCTTGGACTTTAAGCTTTCAGAATGTGAATTACCTAATCTTTCCTTTATATAATACCTAGCTTCTGGTATTTTAGTTTTCTATACCACAAGAAAAGTCCCAATCAGCTTTATCAAGAGAAAAGATTTAACCTAACTCATGGTTCTAGAGGGCCCCTAATGCTGTGCACCTGTGGTGAGGCAGTACACCACAACAGGAACAAAACTGCAAACAGGAGGAGAGGGCAAGCCTCCAAGAAGGCCTTTCCTTCTAAAGGCCTCTCTGTCTCCTAAGAGTGCCACCTTGAGAGGTAAGCCTTTGGGAGACATTCAAGAAGCAGGCTCTGGTGCTGCCCTATCCTGAAACCTAATTATCTGGGCTAGAGCCAGCAGCTGCTGATTCATGGGCATGCTCAACACAAATCACAGCACGCTGAGTGAGGCTCTAATTTTGGAAGTCGGGACACGCACTACCCTGTTGGCCACTCACCTGCATGCCGATTGGAGCAGCTACTCTCTGCAGGGGAAGGACCGACCTTGTTCCTGAACACTAGGGCATCCTCCAGGAGCTCAATCTTCTTGCTGAACTGCACTTCTAAAATGGGAATGACCTCTGGCATCTTGGCAGATATCAGCTGGTAAGCCACGTCTGGCTTCCCAATGAACCGCTGGCGTATGGTGATCTCATAAGGAGAGTGAACCTTGATATCATCAATATCTTCCTTCTCAAATCTGTGCAGGAGCAATGAACTGGAGTCGTGGATTTCCAAACTAGAAACCAGGACAATGAGCTTTCCTAGCTTGGAATGAGACTCTGTTCTCTGAGAAATAATAGCAGGCACCGTGATCAAAACTCCATCCTTTCCGAGGGGCTCAAAAGCGTCTACACCTTCCCTGAGCTTTAATTCTGCCGGCATCTTCCAAAACTTAGAGCCAAAAGGCCACCAGGAAGGAGTCTCCAATTCTGTCAGCAATCTAAGGAAACAAAGAAAACACAGAAACCAGAGAGTTTTAGTTTTAGTTTTAAGGTGGAAACCTTGGTTGTTTTCAGAAGACTACTTTAATCTCTGTAGAGCATGTTACCATCTTAGAGTCAGTCTTTCCCAACGAGCACTCACTAAGCAGAAGACCAAAGGGTGTGGGCTGAGGCAGGGGTGTAAGCACACCTGTCTAGATGACCAAAGGGTGTGGGCTGAGGCAGGGGGATGGGAGCCTGCTACCCAAAGATACAGCACGCATGTGTACATGACTCATGTTGTTCTTTCCTCACTAGGCCTTGACCTGGAGAATTCTGACTCAGAATCCATTAACAAATTCATCAACCTACCAATCTCTACAGAGCTGTTTGCTACAGCCTTCTGCAGCATATCCAAAACAACTGGAGGCACACGTAGCTACCACTTTATGTATAGCCATGGCAACTAAGAAACCCAATTCTTAATTCAATTAATTAATTGTTTGTAGAGCTGGGAAATCAAATTCAGGGCCTCATGTACACCAGGCAAGAGCTCTATCTCTAAACCATTTCCCAGCCCAATATAATTCAATTTTAGTACAGTCAGTGTCTACTAGACTGCACAGCACAACTGTAACACCAAGAAATATATCCAGTGTATCAACAGAAGAAGAATGGAGGCAGGAAGGAAAAAGCAAGTATCAGAAAGAACAAACAGCAAACTAACATAAGGCAGAATTAAAGAGTTAAACCAGGCCAGGAAAGCATCAGTCTAAAAGCAAATGAACCAAGTTAAGAGGCACACTGTTGGGGCTGGAGAGATGGCTCAGCGGGTAAGGGCATTGACTGCTCTTCCGAAGGTCCTGAGTTCAGATCCCAGCAACCACATGGTGGCTCACAAACACCTGTAATGAGATCTGATGCCCTCTTCTGGTGCGTCTGAAGACTGCTACAGTGAATTACACCAGAGCAAGAGGGCCGGAGTGAGTGGGGCTGGAGTGAGTGGGGCTGGCAGAGGTCCTGAGTTCAATTCCCAGCAGCCACACACATGATGGCTCACGGCCATCTGTACAGCTACAGTGTATACAGTTCATACACATAAATAAAATAAATCTTAAAAAAAAAAGGAGAGACATACTGTTAGTTTGAAAGGAACAAGAGGTGTTCACAAAACACTGTAAAAACAAGAAAGAACAGATACATAGAAAACAAAGAATTGAAATGTACACACCATACACAGGATACAAACAGGAGATGGGTACTACCACTATGATCAGAGAATCTGCCCAACAGGGAGACTTAACAATAAACATCTACATACCAAATTACACTACTTCCCTGGTCTATAGAGTGAGTTCTAGGACAGCCAGGGATACACACAGATACCCTGTCTCAAAAAAAACAAATTACACCACTTCAAACGTCATGAAGCAAAAAAACTGACAAAAGTAAAAGAAAAAACAACCAGAGCTGTAGACTTCAACAGTTACATTTCTTTCAATGACTGATAGGCACTTGCGAGTTTGGAGAGTATTATGGTAGCTCAGCCTGACTGATAACAGACTCCACCAGCATCTGCCCCGTGCACACTGCTCTCAACTGGACGCAGACTGCTCATGACAGGAAATGCAGTTAGTTGAAAAGGCATTATGTCCAAAGGACAATTACAAATCTGAAGATATTTGCAGATTAATGCATTCTGAAGTACATGTACCAACAAGGCAAAAAGGAAATCAGAAAATATTTAAAGGGTCTGGAGCAATGGCTCAGTGGTTAAGAGCACTTGCTGGGTTCCTTTTCCAGGACCTACATGGTGGTTTACAACCAACTATAACTCCAGTTCCAGATCTGACACCTTCTTCTGACCTCCAAGAGCACAAGTATGCATTTGATATACATACACAGACATAGATTCAGGCAAAATACTACTATATATAAAAACAAATCTTTTTTTTTTAAAAAAAGAAAGGACTTAAAATGAATAACACTGAAAATACAACACACAAGAGAAGCAAACACAATCTCAGAGAAGTTTTCAACATGGATATGTGTACATTAGAAAGGTTTAAAATTAGGCAGTGGTGGCCCACGCCTTTAATCTCAGCACTTGGGAGGCGGAGGCAGGCGGATTTCTGAGTTGGAGGCCAGCCTGGTCTACAGAGTGAGTTCCAGGACAGCCAGGACTACACAGAGAAGCCATGTCTCAAAAAACCAAAAAAAAAAAAAAAAAAAA
>JADRCC010159544.1:0-10649 GCA_019843855.1 Hylomyscus alleni
TTTTTGTAGAACTGGGAATTCATATCCTGTCATATACTATTTGCTTCCATTTAAATTATGGACTTAGTCAAAACTATGATAGGCATATACCAAATAATCTATTTCTAGCTCTAAGTGACTAGTTTTGGGTGGTTTCTTATTTGAATATTTAATGTATATATTTGTTTGTTTGTTTATTTATTCTTGAGAAGAAGATTCTGTAGCCCAGGCTAGCCTCAAACTCACAGCATCATCTTGCCTCAGCCATAACAAGAGCTGTGATTACAGATGTGAGTCACAACCACGTGGAAATTTCCTGTTCTTTGGAAGGTTTTGCACAAATAAAATGAAGAGCAGTCTCATGTCTGTCAACAGTCTGCAACTTATGACTTGAGTGAACTCCCAATGCTCTAGATACATAATGGTGTCTGAAAATGATCATAAACTTTGAAAAAGCACCAGAGAGGGACTGTCCCATTCCTCGGTTACATGTTGTCCTCATTCACATAGGTCCCGTGGGTTTGTTTGATCTCTACTGACATGTTCTGTCAGACTTGCATACACTGGGGTCCTTTAGAGGCAAAAGGTAGTAAGCAGGCCTTCAGAATAACCTTCATCTTTAGAGTGTTTCCCTGGTGAGGGATTCCTACAGTCACACTAATTAGGTAAAAACATAAAGACTTCCCCAGCGCTTTACCCAAGGAACCTCTTCTTGCTGGTTTTATTGTATGAAATCTTTGAAATGCTAGGAGGCATATTAATTAACAGCAGAAACAATGCAGAACGTCTATGGAATGCTTAATTAATTATACCCAAGTGCTACGCTTAATACTTGAATACTAAAGAGCTAACTCTGGGTGATTTGTTTAGAGCAAGGAGCCTTTGTTTCTGAGGACACGCCACAAAGGCTCATGACTGTGGTGGTAAATTGTCTTTTGCCAGGTGAAATGGTTATCAGCACCCAGAAGGTGTATTTCTGTGCGTATTTTTAATAAAGTGTTCCATAGCTGATAGACAAGGTAGACAGATCATAGGCAGAAGGTAGAAAGGAGAAGAGTGAATGCGAGAGACCAGAATTGAGATGGATTGTGACCTGTGCTTCTCTAAATCAGTTAAAGACCTCATTGATTGAAAAGAATTTTGCACACCAAATGGGAAACACATGGGAGCAGTTTCTACAGCTTTTTCCTGGTCAAGTTACTCATTTATCCCAACTAAGTCTGATCACAATGGTAATTATTGTGCAGAGCTTAACTACACTTCAAACCCTCCTTTCACATTTCCCAAAATAAAGACAAAGATCTCAAGCTGGTGCTGAGTGTCAGCTTCACAGGACTGTAATCTGCTCCATTGTGTCATGTCTAACCAAGTAAGTTAACCAAGTTAGAAATAAGTGAACAGACCTACAGACAACACAGTACAAGAAAGATGAACCTGCAATCTGCCAAGTATCGAGTGGGTCCAATTATTTATTGATAAATAAACCTTATTTATTTAATATTTGAACGTGAGATTTATGTCTTGCTACTTGCTATTCATGCCAACATTAAGGAAGGAGTCCGAGATAAGTGCTGGCTACTTTTGCTGTATCTCCTTGGCTACTCAAAGAAGGCAGGTGGCTTCCGAGGTACAGGTGGAATGCCAGTGGTTGCAGATTCCAGCTTCTTGATCCCAAGACGAGAACAATCTCACGAAGTACAAACTAGCATAAGCCCCACCCCTCCAGCTCCTCTGCTAATTTTAAAGTATCCAGTTCATATATAAAGTGTCCACCTGCCTGACTAATAAATATACTTAGTACTTTTCATTTTCTGCAGCTAATCCTTATGGATGCTCTAACTCAGAAAGCCAGAGCTGAAGCAAAGACTTCAGAGAAAAGCCAACTGATGAGCCGACATCATTCATGCATGCATACGTGGACACAATATATTCATTACATAACTTACCCGTGGAAATATTTATTGAGCAAGTACTATGTGGCTGACACTGCAGAACTGCCAAATAGCTTTTAAGAGAGAAGGATAGTAAGAGTAAAATGGAGGACTACTGTCAGTCCTGTGGGATCACACTCTTCTACATTGAACCACATTTGAATTAAGACAGCCTGCCTGTATCTCTTTTACCCATGCTCTCTGTTAACTCGTACATGCTTTCCTATACGGTGGCAGATTCAAAGAGGTGTTTCCCTCCTATGTTATCTGTAAATACTACCATTATAATATGAAAATAAATATACAGCAGTTTATAAACAATGAACACGCTATTGCTCATTGGATTAGGACAGGTTCTGTTATCCTAGAAAATGAGAATTAAGTTGCCTTCCAAAACCATGTGTACTAAAGTCCATAGGGTTAGAACATAGGACAAGAGAAGAGGAGTAGTTTCGTTTTTGGGGGGAAGCATCATCAAACCTGGATGCAGGTGGCCCTTCAAAGCCCGTGTTGAAATGCTATCCTCCAGTCTTCGATGGTGCTACCATTAAGAGATGATTAGGTCATGAGAGTGGGGCCTTCATGACAAGATTAGTGGCCTTATAAGAGAAGCCATAGAGAGCCCCTTGACACCTCTGCCTCGTGAGAATGCCGAGACAGGACTGGCCTTCTGAGAAGCAGCCACTCGTTGGCTCCTCACATTCCTAGCTCCCAATACAGTAAGAAATAAATCCCCGTGTTTCTAAGCTGACATGTCTAAAGGTTAAGCAGCTCAAATTTCTTCCAGTCATACTAATCAGGCAATATGAGAATCAGCCATATTGCACAGTGGACAGCCATGGTAGCCTTCAGCCGGACTCCATCAGGCTTTTCATTGATGTCTGTGATAATTAACTTTGACTTCAGACTGATTGATGGAGAAGGGCCAGAGAGAATAGAACAGCATTTCTCTGGGTGTTACCTGTGAAGAAAATTCCAGAGAGGACTAAGAAGGGAACAGTCCTAAGCATGGGTGTGAGCAGTACTGTCCTATGGGTGAGCTCTATGGGTCCAGTAGCACAGACATATTCATACTCTCTCTCTCCCCTCTCCCCTCTCCCCTCTCCACCCCCCCTCCTGTCTTCCACACTAGGACTATTCTACTCTCCACACTGGCCCACTGAAACTATGAACAAGAACATTTTTTTTTTCTCTTAAGTTGTTTGGCTCTATTTTGTCGCATAGCTGAGAAGTGTGACGACCCCAGCATCTACTAGGAAAAGTGTCTACCTCCTCACAGGAATTATATTTATCCTCAGATGAACATGTTCCAGCTAAGTTATGGCTAGCTCTGAAAGCCCATTAGCTCCTTTGGAGATGATGCCAGCTGCTCGGGCTTGTGCTTAGGTCTGGTCTTGACAAATATCTATTGCATTCACAGACAGTGAACAAGTCCAGCAGCAAGGTATTCCTTAACTTACTGCAAATGTGGATTTATAACTCTCACGCTAATGCCTTTAGTTCAGCCCAGTTTTTAAGTATTGGTCTAGTGCCAAAGCATCTAAGAGTCTCTTTTGTAAGTCAACAAACAGGGCAAGGCAGAAGAAAGTTCTAGAACTCTAAAAAATGGGCACTCACGTGTTAGGTGTGTCAGATGGTCCAAAGCAGAGGAAAAAGTAGAAATTAGTACAAAAATTAGGAAATTGGGAAAAAGTAGGAATTAATAAGGCAGAGCTTTTGGCATCCCTACTAACTAAATTGCCTACCTACACATCCTTATATCTACCTTGCAAGGAGAAGGCAGAAATGCCAGGAAAACAGCCCAGAGGGTCTCACATAGTTGAGAAGTCTTCCTTGAGGAATCTTTTTTTTTAAGGTATTGATTTTTATTACAGTGACATTATTTACTTTATAGCAGACATTAAAAGGAATATTTTTATAATAGAGAACTTAGAAGATGTACAAAAGTCGATGGCATGGAGAATCCTGTGACTTCATCTCTGTTCCAGTGCTCAGCAGCCCAGGACCACCCATCCATCCACAGCACTATTCACTTCCCCTTCTTGTGTTACTTTGATACAAGCCCCAAATGACACATCATATACATGGATATTTGATATGTGAAACCTAATGATAAAGAACAATTGTAATATAGCCATATCAATATTACATTTAAATTTGAAAAGTTTACTCAGTTTCACCCAAAGTTAATTAGTATTATAATTCATAATTATACTACATGTTTCAAATATTCACTTACTGTGTTTGTTTGGCCAGAAACCATGTAGGAGACTGGAATCTGTTCTAAAAGTAGAAGGAGCTAGCATTCATTTCCAGGTATATGGAGAGCCTGTTATCTAAGTAGGAATACATAATTACTGTTTCTTCTGTGCCATTACACTACTGAAGACACCAGGGCAGTTATTTGGCAAAATATGAAGGAAGCTGACTGACACTGTTATTCCTGCCTCTCTTCAATTTTTCTTTTTTTAAAATACATCCCATTTATTAGGTTCATAGAAAACACTTAACTGTACAAAACTTACAGGGGAAAATGGCCATATTTGAAAGCAGCTAAAAGGATCAAAGTAGAACACAGAATCGTAATGAACAGCGTCACAGAACACACTAAAGAGGTGTGTATAGTCAGTCCCACTGGAACCTGGACTGTCAAATTCTTTTTTTTAACAAAAGCAATTTTGCTGTTTATTAAGCATGGACCAAAAATCAAAACTAAGCATATAATAAGGAATGGTCTGGCTGAAGCTGAAAACAAAGTAGTTATCTACAGTGATCTACTAAACCAACTTTCGAACCAGTTTTGTTGTGCTCCTGTGTCCTTCTGTCTTTGATCTAGTCTCTCTCACGGAGTCTCTAATGACTCCTGAATGGTTTACATAAAAGCAACATTCTTCTATATTTAAATCAATGGCAGCTCTTAATTCTCTATCAGCCTTATGCTGCAATGCCGTATCGGATGTTCCTGTAGCTGCCTCTGCAGTCTCTAAATCCAATCCCAACATAATTCTCAGGGGAACTCCTAACTCTTTTATTGCCAGGCACTACCTTACTAGCTCTCAAGCTTCCTAGCTTCTCTTCTTTCCTGTCTTACCTCTCTTATGCTCTCTAGCCTCTTATTCCTTCTGACTCTCGCACTAAACTCCATCTTCAAAGACTTTCTTTTGAACGTCCTTGAGGAATCTTGCTTACATTTTTGCTCTGGTTTCTGAGGGAAGGTACCCACCTCAAAAATCATCCAAATTGAGAAGAATCATGCATAGTTTCCCATTCGGCTAAACAAGAACTGTAAAGCAAGAGTATGACTGCTTGTGAGAATTATTTTAGTAATGGGCCTTTGCATAACCCTCTCAATCCATTCCTTCCTTCTAAACGGGATAAGAACAATCTATAAATTTAGGCAAACTTTATGATGTGCTCCCTCTCCTCTAACTTGACATCAGTTTCTCTGAGCATTCAACCCATGGCCATCCATTTCCTATCAAGGCCAAAAGTGATACCACACCATGGGGCCACTCTTCACCAACAGTCACCTTCCAGTAGTTTCAAAAGCCCGATTCTATCCCTTCTTCTCTGCTCTTTCCTATCTAGCTTTCCTTGCTTCAGCTAACTGTTGTTGTTGTGTAACAAACAGTAGTGGTCTTACCCTATGATGGGTCATATTATAATACCAACATGGCAGGTAAGATGTGTCCAATGTTGCAATAGTGTAAAACTATCCTAGGGATAGCCAACTACATTCCAGGGACGAAGGGATCATCTGATTACTTTCATCGATGTAGGAAGACCTGCTCACTATGACTGGCACCATTCCCTTGGCTGGTATCCTGGGTTGTGTAAGTATAAAGGGTGTAAACAGCAGCACTACATTCATTGCCCTTCTTCTAACTGTAGACCTAGCCTGACCAGCTGCTTTGTACTCCTGCCACCTTGATTTCCTCACCACTTTGTACCTTGAACTATAGGCTAAAAATAACTCTTCTCCCTTAAGTTGTGTTGTCAAAGTGCCTTATAACAGCAACAGGAAACCTCAGATGCTATCAGATGACATTTTCAGCCTTTACATTGGTGAAAACCAGAGGTCTGATAGTACATTCCTAAAAGAGTATCCTAAGAGTCACAAGGATGTTAAGTCACTCGGAGGTAGGCAGGAAATGGCCAATTTAGGGTGCTAACAACAGACTTAGGCAATGTATCTCGGACCTGTGTCCCCTCCACAATCAGGCAATTTCCAATGATCAGTCAGTCTTGAATATATAATGTAGGTGCAGCTATTTGCTGTGAACGTTAGTTCATATAGTACATAGTTTATTCTCATGGTTCTGGTTATGGAGAGCAAAATTCTTTCCAACCCCAAAGTACAGCAAAGCCACACTTCCTGTTTCCTTTCTAATCCCTAAACTGCTTAAACATAGGAAAACAGGATTTCTCTGCTGAGAGACCTAAAATCAGCAAATGTTTAGAATGATTAACCTAGGAAAGGTTTGGCCCTTTATTTAGTACTTGGGCTTCTGCATCTTAAAGTCTAAGTAAAGAAAAGAAAAATGTACACTGCAAAATGGGATTCCGTTCTCTAATGGGAGAATTTAAAGCACCTCTGAGATTTTCATGTCACAAAAGGTAAGCCTCCTTCAAATGATATTTAGGGAAAAATCACCTACTTTGCATTTGAAGACAAGAGAGCCATGGCCTCATTTTTTTACTGTACAAAATTGGAGCCATTTTTGATTAACACATTACTTTAAAATTCTTTTCTATGCTTGCTCTTTTAGAAGCCCAATTTCATTTAGGGGAGGAGTAAATTAGAATAAAAAGACGTTTACATAAAATTAACATCCCAATGGCTTTCCTTGCATTGATAAGCAAATTTCTTTTCATATCAGAAACCATTCATACAGAGATGCTCATTATAGACACTGGGATCTGTCAGCTCATTACCCAGAGTGCACTCTAGTCATGCTACACTCAACTCCCCCCAACTTCAAATAGACTCCCTGAGCCCTTGACAGAAGGCCACAGACTAGAAAACACTTCTAGATACAGGCAGAGTCCTAAAATATCTTTGATTTGTAGCCATAAAGCTACTGTTCACTCTTATGTGTGTAGTAAGTTTTTCTGGTCATTCCTGGATTTGGCTCTATCCAATTTGCTTTGCACATTTTTAGGTTAGAAAAATGAACCCATCCTTGCAACAAGCCAATATAACAGAAAGGAAACCATACCAGCTTCCTCCTGCTCTCTTGTCACTCTGAATTCATTGGGAACATCTTGAAGCCTGACAGATAATTCTGGGGAAGAGTCCAAGAAGTAACTCAGAAAGAAACATCTGCATATAAATATCCAATTCAGTGAGCAAAACTATCCAATTGCCTATAAGCAAAACAGCCATATGTGTAATAAAATTACACTTAGAACTTATGCAGACATTTGCTTCAAGGTTGGAACTAAGAAATGGCAGCCATTTGCCTCTTTCACTTTGGAAAATCTAAATTAAGGGAATCATAATGTCAGCATTTGCTAATATTCTCATTTTCTGAGTAAAGGGGTATCCTGCTTTTTGGACAGTGTCAGCATTGACCTAAATAATTTGTTTGGGAGGCAATATTCTTGCTAAATGAAGTGAAGATAATTTCCAGTCCTCATAGAGAAGGCTCTTTATTCAGCAATTTTCTCTTAACATGTCATCAATAAAGACGACTTGATCTCTAGCCATCGACATCCAGATCTTGGAGGGGCTTCCCTAAGTGGGCCACAGAGAAGACAACATGATGAATACAGCTCTGACTCACTACATCATAGTTCCTGACTTAAGCTTCACATTCTTTATCTTCCCCACCTAGTAGTACAGCTAGAGATAATGAAGTGAAGCTTTTTAAAAGAAGATCATGTGGGTAGTATCAAAAGCACCAGAACCCTACATCCTCAAAGCTTTCAGAGATTCAGATCTGGATTATATCTCCGTGGAAGGAAAAACATCATGTCTGTGTTTGGTCAGAAAAGAAAACAACTTCTGAGCTGTGTTTCTTAACCCCTGCCATGTGTCGTTATCCTAACAACCCCACAGTTGGATCTCGAGACAAGGGTCTTGCTTAGAAGAAGGCATTCAGATGTGTCATGAAAACTAAACAAGTCAGAATAGGAGACCAAAGTAGGAACATATGAGACACACCATAAATCCCCAGCAATGGGATCTCAGCTGTGAAAATAGCCTGACCAAGTCATCCTGTGTTTGATTAAAAGAGAAAACATTTCTACCAAAACAGCCATGTTTGAAGTTCACCGCAGCAGCAAGATAAAATGAATGCTTCAAGGATTTGCAATGTAGAAAGGCATGGAGTGTTAGTGAAAATGCAGTTCCTTTGCCCTCTTCTTGGGACTCACATTACATTGGTATTCGGCTGCCTTTTTGGAAACCTCCCTTGGAGAAGCTTGACTTAGCAGAACAGTGCCTTAGACAGAACAATTGCTTTGTGTTTTCCCTTCATCCATGGTCTCTGTTACAGAAGAGAGTGCTGCACTTGGAATTCTCTGGGGGAACAGACTTCATCTAATTCAAGGTCTGGAACCATGAGTTAAAAGCCTGAGCACATAAAGATGGGTTTCTGCTAAAAGAACCTACTTAGGTTATATCTATATCTATGGGGCTTCTTGGTTTCATTTATGGATGCTGTAATAAAATACACTGGCAATGGCAATAGAAAGGAGAATGTCTTTATCTTAGCTCAAACTTTGATGGTAAAGACTGTCATAACAGGGAAGTTATACCTTCAGGTGCCTGAAGGAGTTGGTCATATCACATCTCTAATCAGAAACAGAGAGCAATGAAAGCATCCATGCTGATGCTCAGCTTGCTATTTCTATTCTTACTCGGTTCAAAAATCCCCTTCTTAGGGAATGTTACCACCCACAGTGGTAGTCTTCCCAACTCTAATAACAATGTTACTATATAAATCTCCAAGACATGGCCTCAGATCCATCTAATCTAGAAGAACAGTCATTGAAACACTCTTCCCAGGTAATTCTAGATTGTGTCTAATTGGTAATTAAAACTAACCATCGGGCTGGAGAGATGGCTCAGCTGTTAAGAGCACTGACTGCTTTTCCGGAGGTCCTGAGTTCAATTCCCAGCAACCACATGGTGGCTCACAGACATTTGTAATGAGATCCAATGCCTTCTTCAGGTGTGTCTGAAGAGAGCAACAGTGTACTAATATAAATGGAATAAATAAATATTTAAAAAAAAACACTAACTATCACATCTGAGAAATTCTTATGTTAAATCAGATGTTGATATACTTCTTTCCCAATGGCTCCTCCAAAATGACAAGTATCCGATAGTATGAGACATACAGGGTTTATGTGTAAAAGAACTCATTATATTGACAATGAAAGAAAAGGTACATAGCAGAGAGTAAAGTGTCATTGAATAGATGGCAAGGAATGGTTTCGACACTCCTTAGGTTAATAGTAGAAATGCCTTCCAACCACCATTTTCCCTAATAAGTAACATTTATAAATCCTTCTTTTATTTATTAACAGAATTAAGATTCTCTCTTGAGTTTTCCTGAAGAGGTAAAGGACACGACTCCATTAAAAACACAATTGTCTGATTCTACAGAGAAGATGAGCAAGAGGAAGACCTTGGCTCTCAATAACCAAACTTGAAGGTAAGTGAGACAGAGTAGAAAGTTTATCTTGATCCAAGACAAAAACTAGGGATTCTGGAAGGGCAAACTCATACTGCTAAGATTCAGAACACGTAATAGCATGGATCCAAGAACTGCTGTTCAGTGCAGAGTCATCACTGAGCCACCAAAGCCTGAGTCTGCAATCAAATGGTAAAGGGCTGGGCTTCTAGGGAGTCTCAGGGGCTAGCAGCTGACAGCAAGTCTAGGCTGTGTGCAAAACACAGGTTCTAATCTCAGCACAAAATTACAAAAGGAAGGATCTTTGACATTGCTTTTGGCCCCTTTCCTCAGAGGTAAACTGAGTGAGATAGACAAGGGTTCCTTCTGAATTCTTTTCACTAATGAGTACCTGTGTAACACAAAAGTGAAGCAGGCAAGAAAATCCAGCCCTGAGAACTTGGAACTTTTCTAAAAGAGAATGATCTCTTTATAACAAGATTTCATGGAAGCTAGGAATAAAGCCCTTTTGTCTAATATACACGTATTGAAAGTATGTGAAAAATATCCTTAAATAGCTATAAAGCTATGGTCACTCTGTGCCCATAACTTTCTATTTGTCTCAGAAGACACATACTTCCTATGGTTCAAATCATAGTTACTCTTTTGTTGAGTTTGGGATAATATTCCATTCCAATAGACATTTACCATGCATTTATACACAGAGCCTACAATTTTGTCTACATGCCAAATGGTCTAATTATCAACATGTGAGGTAGTCATGTTTGCATTCCAATTACCCTTCTGGACTTAAGCAAATGGTTATATAAGAACTAGAGAGGAGAATACACCTTGCCTTTTCCAATTCTACTTCAGGAAAAAATGTGGTTAATTTGAATTGAGCACATTTTTGCCAGCATTTATTAATGTTATTTCTTTTATTGGCAGCTTACTCAGTAAACAGGAACTCACTTTTGGGATACTTTCCTCCCTAAGCAAGAATCTTTCCTCAATTAGCTGTGTATTCCAGTGGCTAGCTCAGAACTACATACACACCTCTTCTTCTTCTTTCTTCTTCTTCTTTCTTCTTCTTCTTCTTCTTCTTCTTCTTCTTCTT
>JADRCC010159545.1:0-19890 GCA_019843855.1 Hylomyscus alleni
TCTCTCTCTCTCTCTCTCTCTCTCTCTCTCTCTCTCTCTCTCTCTCTGAACACAGAAGCTGGCTAGAGATGAGTATCTACATTTAAAGAGCGGGAGAGAAGGCCTAATGGCAATCCTACTCAGGATGCTTGCAAGTCAGGTGTTCAGAACACAGAGAGTGCCAGCACTTTGTGGAATAGCAACTATGCAATAAACTCAGAAAGCAGCTAAGTGCCCATAAATATATGTGTATCTAAATAGGTGCTGAAACCTTAGGATACTCCCTGCACATTTAAAAATGCTTTCCACAAAAGGGATTGCAAGCATGCTGAAAGAGCTAAGGAGAAGAGTGCAAACATATTAACCATTAAGCCAATAATAGCATCTGGTATTGCCCGTTGTCCTGAAATGTTCTGATATATTTCAATAGTTAATACAAGGACATCATCATGTGATAACTGGGGTGTTTGCACCATTATCTAACTGGCATTCAAGTTACTGAAACAACAAATCACTTTCCAAACACTCTTAAGAAGCATAACTAGGAAACGTTTTGGTGTTAAAAGTTTAAGAGCAGGTACAGCCTACCTCCTATTCATGACATGGTTTCCTGCCAAAGCAGCTATCGCTGAAGCAGCATGGGGCCATTATGCACTGGGGAAGGTAGTGGGGAAGTCAGGCATGTTAACAGACAGAAAGGAAAAAAGACGGTGTAGCATTAGTACGCACCTTAGTAGCAATAAAATAAAATAAATAAAAAAGACAATACAACACAATAATGACCAAACACCAGGTCAAGTAAGCCAGTTCCATTCCTGTTTCACCCTCGTCTTCAGAGGGCTGATATTTAATAGCCAGCATATTTTATAGCAAGAGTCATTTACTGGGAGCCTCTGCTGTGTATGACTAGTATTAATAAAATGCTTAATTGAAGATGGTGGAAGACTTCTGCTTAACAACCTACAACACCGTTATTTTGCAAGTGAACTCATACTGCCTTTATGAAAAGAATAAGAATCATGCTTAATACATAAATGCAGCCTAATGTATTTTATGAAATTTAATTTCTGGCTTATGGGATTATGATAGTGATGTAAAACCTATGGCAAAAGTCAGGTATGGGACCATCAAAAATTTTAAAAGCCAAGAACTAAGATAGAAATGGAACGATGCTTTTTAAAATGCTTGGTCCTATAACACATCATTCTTTGTTAAGTCTGGTGATATGTTATTGTTGCTGTCATTGATCCAATATGTGTGCTCATGACAATGAGGTAGAGCGAATTTTTTGGCATGTGTATCTTTGCTTCTTTTAAGTTCTCAGTACTGAAACACACTCTGCATAAAAGCAGTTAATACACAGGGAAGAAAAGCTTAAACACTCTATGGAATGCAGCCAGGGTATAGGTTCAAACCCAGCCCAGCCTGAACAGGAAGCTTGGGTCTTTCCTCTCATACTGTAAACAAGTACAGATGAGATAGAGTTTGGGTTTCTAATAAACTCTTTAGCTATAAAACAAGAAAGGAAGAAACAAGAATTATTTGACAATTTATCCTAACTATAAAGATAACCAATCCCAAGCAGATAGATGAGACCTTCCATATGAAGACATCACCCTAGGTAACTGCTAATTCTGCTTAATTGACCCTAAGCCCCATGACCCAGCACCCACCTCATAACAGCCGTGACAATCATACTGTTCCTTGATAACAGCCGGGACAATCATACTGTTCCTTGATCATTCCTATTGATGTTACAAGATCGAGGTTAAATTCCTGACCTTGTCATTTCACATTTGTGCACCTGGTAATACACTGCTCAACATGTCAAAATTTCAACTTTCTCATTACAAAACAAGGAAAATTATTGCGGCCTTGCAGGGTCATCATGGTTAGGAACACATAGGAGGAACATTTCAACCATGGTGGGGGACAAATGGAGTGGGAAGAAATTAACAGGAACACCTGTTGTTCTTTTTGAAACTGCATAGGACTGGGGAGTTCAGAAAGGCCCTCAGATGGTGTGAGGTCTCCTCTGCTAGAAGAGAAAGGGCTTATGTGTGAGAGGGACTTCTTCACTAGAAGCTAAGAACAAGCTGGCCAGCTTCCTCTAGTCTCCTCATATTACTAGAAATAAAAAAAAATTGGAGTTTGATCTGTCAACTTGTGCTGAATTTTAGCTGTGCAATAACTGGGTTCCTTAGGTGGTTCTGGCTGATTTATTTCACACCAGAGTTTTGACCGGTACTCCATGCACACCTGCAGACCTCAGCGATCTCAGCAAATCCTTCACTCAGCTGGTTGTCACTTCTTAGAACTTCAGTTTCCTGAATATTAGAAACTTTGCATGCATGAATCACATCTGCCTTGCATTTAAACTGCAGAGGCTTGTTTTGCTCGTGTCTTCTTGGATGTATAAACACTGATATTATTTCAATCCTAAGATTGCAAATTAACCTTACAAATAATACTTTCATTAGTAACACAGAAAAAAAAAATAAAGGAAGTTGAATTCTTACAGTCATGGTCTCTTCACAGCCTCCCTGAACTCCTAAACTTAAAGAATGTAACTTATGCTAAACATTATGTAATATAGCCTATACATTTCCTGTTTTCTCAGACTACTTTTGGCCTGAGATTTTACCTGAGAATTTGGTGGTCTGAAACTCTGATTTTAAAGAAGGAAGGTTTATAAGTAAAAGTCAGGCTGACAAAAGAGAAGCTCTCTCAACACAGAACGTTTATATCACATTCAAGGTCATAGGCTGCTTTTCATAGCCCTGCCTAAGCAAGTTTGCATAAATCACAGGTCAAGCACAGTCACCAGACTTCGGGGAATGGGGTGCTGGCCTTACCTCTCTTCTGATCATTCCTAAGTATTTTAAATTGAGTGTTGCTCGTATATAAGAAAGAAGAGCTGGCACATGTGTTCCTACCAATGCTTTGCTGAGGGAGACTTGAAACCTCTTCCCATTTTAAAAAGATAAAGAAATTAAGTGAGTGCTTGCCAGTTAACCCTGCCCCATTTCCTGCGAAGTTTATTCTGAAGGGAAAAGGGAAATGCGAACTAAAGTTTTAAACACTTGGAGCTTAGGGTACTACACAGAGTGAGAGAAAGTATTCAGAAGGCACAAGACCCTGGGTTCAGTCTAAACAATATACCTAAAGATGTATGAGGGTGGAAGTAGCTTGCTTCAATTAAGAAAAATTGATCCTGAATCACAGAAGGAAGATTTCAACATATATATTTTTAATGATACTGAAATATGCTTTGAGGTAAGGATGTGGGGATTTCTAAAAAGAAAATTATTGAAAGCTATTTCTCGGTGTGGCTTAAGTGCTAGCTGAAGACAAGTTAACTACATGATTTCCTGAACTTTTTCAGAGCATGGAAGTCTTTGAAATTCAACCTGAAAGCTTTCAAACCACATGATTCTTTTCTTCCTTTATTGATTCACGGGGAAAAAGTTTGCTGAGTTTCTACTGCATGCTAAGTCCTATGAAACATGCATGTTATAATGACTATGTCAGGGTTCCTGATGGAGAATGGGGAAGAGGGAGTGGGCACAGGGAGTCAGTCTGCTCTCTCCATAGAGACTAGTTTACTCCTCTGCAACTCTCTCACTCCATTCTTTTCTGTCATTTCTTTGACTCCCACTCAGACACTGTCTTAGAGGGTTCCTTACTCTATCTACACATCTCCTCACTATCTAAACCAACTAAAGAAGTACATTTAGTCTTACTAAATTCCTTCTTCCCTTGTAAGATTTATTTTTTAAATTCTGTGTATGGATGTGTGTGCTCAGTATGTGCACATGAGTTCAGGAGTCCAGGGGAGGTGTAGATGTCAGATGTAGCAGAGCTAGAGGTACAGGCTGTTGTGAGTTACATGGCACAGGTGGGGACACTGAACTCCAGGCTTCTTCGAAAGTAGTATGTAATCTTACTAAGACATCTTTCTAGCCCCATTAAGTACATACTCAAGAAATATTTCATTTATAACCATCCTAATGAAGCAAAGAGTGTTATACTTGAAGCAGTGTTTGATATGAATTAGTGATTCCATTCTGCTAGGCAAAGTAAAGAGAAGATATCTAGTTCAAGTGTGGTAGACAATTGATAAGAGACATAATTCTTGGAACTCATTAGTCACAGATATCCAAACTGTTCTTAAACGGCCAGTTCTTGTCTATCACTCCTTTTCTTTCCTGTCAGATTTGGTCTCTGTGACAAATATTTGATAGAAACATCTTAAAGGAAGATATATTTATGTTCACATTTTTCAAATGATTGAATTTTAAGATTATAATATGACTACACCATTTCTCTTCTCTCTTCCCTCCCATATATCCCTCTCTTGACTGCCTTAAAATTTAAATTTTTCACTAATTATTACATATATATCCATACACATACTTCATAATCTATCTGTTGTTGTCGTCCTTGATCCATTTGTGTTTAGGCAAATATATTGGTGTGACTTCATGGGTAATGCTTCTGAGATTACTAGGGTGCACAGTCTCAGAGAAAATTCTACAATCTTCCAGCTCTTACAGTCTCCCCACACCTCTCCTGCAATGCTCCCTAAGCCTTAGGTTTTGTACATGTATTCTTTGGGACTAGACACCACAACTCTATATTTTTAATTGGCTGTAGTTTCCTGTCTCCATCTTTTGCAAAGACAAGTTTGCTTAATGAGAAACAAGGACCACACTTATTTGTAGATAGAAAGAGCAAGTATTTAGATTGTTAGAGATTTTTCTGGTTTAGTAAAGTGGTGGTTATAGACTCTTTTCCAAGATCCACGACTTAAGTAGTACTGAGTGGATGGCTAGGTTTCCAGTACCAGGCATGGTTTCTCTCTTCTGGAACAGGTCTCAGTCCCAAATAGAGAGCTTTTAGATACCACCAAAGTATGCAGGACACTACTACACCCTCAGGGTTATTGTGCCAGGCTGGTTATTGTTCTGATTCATAGGTGTCCTACATATGGTGTTGCTCCCCTCCTTTGGAAGCCTACATGGTACTTTCTGGTACCATGAAAGCTCATCACCAGGAAAGAGGATTTTGGTCAGGTCCAGTTCAGGAGCCTCTAGATCTTGTTTCTGAAGTACATGATGTCTCCAGCAATAGGGACTCGCCTCCCACCTGGGGAGGAGACAAGCAAGGAAATAGCAATAGGTTGTTCATTTTGGTGTCTCTTTGACAGCTATGCTTGGGATTTTGTTGGTAGATTTGGGCTCTTGGAGGGGGCATATCAGCTCAGTTGAGAAAAGCTCATCAAAACTGTACATGTGTATTTACTTCATGGTTAACACCTATGGGCCCAACATGAGGCAAAACATGATAGCAATGGGTACAGGTAGTGGGACATAGTTACTTATCTCATGGCATCTAGGAAGCAAAGGAGAAACCAGGACAAGGGATGGCCCCCAAGAAATGCCTGTTCCACACTTCCTAAGATTTATAGCACCTATTAAATCATAAACACCACAGCACCAGCTGAGCGCCAAGGTGTGGTCATTCCATATTCAGACAGAACTTTTTAAGAGTGCCAAAAATCAGAGTACCTGCCTAAGCATTCAGATCAGTTTCTCCACATCATCCTCTATGGATATCAAATTGTTACCATCATATATCACTGTATGCATTTTACTGCTTTGGGGGACTCTCAAAAATACAAACTTCCATGACTGCAAAGCTTCTCAGCAGAAACAAAATGTATGAAGCAATAAGAAAGGGTGTTGTTGAAGTTCTGTTCCCCCCTCCCGTTCATTCCACTACCTCCCAATTCAAGCTGTACAGAGACACAGGCAAGGTCTACACCATCTGAGTGACAAGCTGAAAAATAGTCGGATATGTGGATGCTGCCAAGTATCCAAGTGTTCGGTATTATGTAGACAAATACATGGATGGCAGCCAGATTGTTAAAATACGGGAGACGGTTTATGAAGACGCCTTCTCATTACCAAGTATTCCACACAGGGTAAAATAGCCTCACCCCAGTTTTCACGTGGAGACTATGAAAAAAGTGATTTGGAGAAAAGATAAAGGAGGCCTGTCTTCCTGGGTAGTATCAGATGCTAGACCGAAATAAGTGGTTTTGGCTAGTCTGATAGGTAAAATTTTAGCATCTGGCAATTCTCCATTGTAGCTGACATCATAGGGTTCTCCTCCCAGAAATACATTCCATCCTCCCACAGCGTCTCCAGTAGCCAGGCAAGGAAAGGTAAGGCAAGGCCAGCAAATGTTGTTTCTTAAACGTAAAGACAAATATATAGTTCTACTTCTTTCGCATTAATTTTTAAGTTTTCAACATTTGGATGGAATTAACCCTATTGGAAGAAAGAAAAAAAATGAAAGAAAGAAAAAACCTGAAAAGCCCATATAGACTTTTAACACCCCATTCATCTTACTTTGTGAGACTGGGGTATACACCAGCCAAAAACTGGAAATTTGATTAGCTGATCCTGTACCTAAACTATCTCATGGGTATGGTATTTTAAAATAATTTCCAGATATACAAAGCCATATTGGTTTCTTTCCCCATGTCTGTATAGAGTTAGAAATAGAGAAAGAGGGAGAGAAAAAAGGGGGAGGATAGAGAGAGAATAAAAAATTCTCATAGCTACTAAAATATTATTTTTCTGACAATATTTTGTAAATAATAATCTCAAAAAATATGCTAGATGAACTTTGAATTGTGGCAACATTTAAGCTCAGGCCACTTTCCACCTTAATCCCTTAGTTTATCAGGATCTAGCACAGATTTTTTTTCCCCCAGTAGCAATTTGATAATAATTTCCAATTTTATAGAGTACTCTGGAGTTTTCAGAAAATCCTGCTGATGGACATGAATCCAATTGAATTTATTTTGAAATGGATAGTCAATTTATTGGCTTAGTTGATAAGGTGATGAAAATCTCTTCTAATCAGATGGATATCTTCAGTGAATCAAAAAAAGGGGGCTTTGCCATTCATCCCTAACTCATTAAAGCCTTTGCAGATCTCACGGAATGGCTTAATGGAACACATTCTGTCCCTTTCTTCTTGTGTGGTGTTTAAACCGCTTAGCAAATTGGTCCTGAAGAAAACTGTGCATCGCAGCACAGACGCTTCCATTCAGAAGCTAATAACAACTCCTTTGCTCATAAGGAGTGGGCCAACCGAGCCAAAATCAGGAGGACACCAAAACTAATCTGTAGTAGATTCCCCGAGAACAAAAAGAAAAATAAGTTGAGATGCACAAGAGCACTTCCTTCTGGAGATTTTACCTGGGATTTTCATCCTCTCTCTCACTTCCACATTAAGCATTAAGAATTTCTCCGTGTCCGGAGGCAAAGCAAGGTCTATTCCTCTCAACTCATGAATAGCGTCACTACTGGTAAAAGCAGTTGATTTAACAGAGTGAGTGCCACAGATGAAGTCACATGCCCGAAGCTTTGCTGAAACAGTACCGGCAGGTTAGTGATAGGTTAGTAGATGGCTCGGTTAACTGATTTGTCAGCTGATACTCGTTAGCTGACCACTTGTGCAGGATTACGGGTTAACACTAATAAAATCCAATGATCATTTTGTATTCTCTCTGTATGCAAATGAATACATTCACATCTACCTACACTGAGGGTGGAAAAAAAAAAATGTACCCATTCTGTCACTGAGGAACTTCTCTGCCTTGGTGCTCACAGCTCAACAACCTCATGTTCCAGACTCTCTGTGTTCATTTCAACGAGGGACAGGAAGGGAATGAGAAGATAAAGTTTCTCCGGGGTCTTGAAGCAGGTCCTGCAGTGTGGAGTCTCCCCAGACTGCAGTACTGTACCTGAGCTACTGGCTCCTCAACTAGCGCGCTCCTGATGAAAATCACCAAACGACAAACTAATGTTTCATGGTAGAGCTGTGCAGATACTCCAGCCCAACGCAGGAACATCTGTCCATCATCCGACAGTTTGAACAGATGGCACTCTGACACGTGTAACATTTTAAACTAGCTTCTTTTTAAGTACTAGATTATTTTCTTATCATTTGCATTTCAGAAAATAAACCTAATCACGCTCCTTCCCAAAAGCACGGGTTTCAGATTTGCGAATGCCTATAAATTCGGCTGGGTGGGTTTTTATAAGAAAGTCACAAATGTATAAGGACCCATAGGTATTATTTCTTTCCCTCCGTACAAGGCCCAAACCGCTATATTTTCTTTATAACTAATTCAACATATCATTTGCATTTTCAAACAGAGACTTTAAGATTGAGTTTTAGCTTTTCCCTCGATTCACGCATCGCACATCCTGCTCGAGAAAAACGTTGCCTGAACTTTAAGTGAGGTGTCTCACATATTCTCCGCATCACAGACGCAGTCACTGCAGGGAACGATTTCCTGTGGGAAGTACCCGTGGGAGTGTCTCCACTTCTACGGAAAAGCAAGAACAGCTGCAAGTTTTTAAAAAAAAATAACCTATATAGAAAAATGTCAAGCTAGGGGCATTTCTACCTTTCCTCTGAGTGAAGCCAGCCCTCGCTCTGTAAGTACTTACTAAGAGAGAATTTGTTAAAGAAGGTGATGACTCAAAACCAGGAGAGAGAGTACTAAGAAGAAATTCACTATTCTTCTCATCGTTGCAGAAAATGCTCTTAAATAGAATTTATCATGTCTGCCTTAAAGTGATTAATGTGGTATATCATCTCCCTGTCTCTCTCTCTCTAGGTCTCTCCCTCCTTCCCTTCCTCTTCCTCTCCCCATCTCTCTCATAAGCAGTAATCATACGAGCTTCACTAGTCACTGAATTTACTGTAGATGTCAATGCCAAAATTATGTAAAATACAATTCTTATCCATAACACTGTGCTGAATGTAACAAATCTAGTATGAATCCATACATTTGAATGTATATACAAATTATATATATACATGTATGTATGTATTCATGTATAATATTATAGTTATATCTCATCAGGTTAAAATATGGATAATTTTATATATACATATACATATATATACATAACTCTTTAAATCCAGTATAATGAAGTTTTATCTTCATTTGACAGTCATTCAGATTAAATTAAAAGAGTACTATAGTATATACATACTCTTAACATGTTCTTTAAAATATGTTATGAATATGGCAGCAATATTTGTTTAGGCAAGAGTTACTTTGAGCTTGATAAACTGTCAAACAGTGCCTAAATTACACTCCTTGGAAATTCTAAACTCCAGTTCAGACCTCTGAATATTATATCAGAACATCTGTGAACAGTCTAGTGCATGAGCTCACTTGCACACGTATAAGATAGTTGTAGCACACATAAGTAGTTTTCAATAATCACCCCAGAATTTGTTTTAAATCACTTTGAAATCAGACAACATAGTTGACTTTAAGTGTGAAAATTAAACACGAATGGAGACGTCATCAACACTGACTTTCCATGCTTTTGAGCCCTTTTGTGTTAGCATCATGTTTATGCTGTCATTCCCTAAGAGAGATGAAAAACTGGGTGGTTATAAATATTATGCTAGATATTTTACAGTCAGGGCAAGGTAAAAATTTCAAAGCATATGAGGTGCCATACTGCTTCAGGTTTCTCTTAAATGGAAAGGTAGTGTTAACACAGATGGGGAAACTCTCATAGGGTTTTACACATTGACAAAAAAATGACAGACAAGCAGGAAATGTTGAGAGTGGGAGAGGCCCCTAGTTGTTTTCCATTACCAAGTGGGTAACCCTGCAATCAAATATTCACAAGTAGCACAAAAAGACTCAGTATACTGTATTTATATATTTATGTGTGTGTCTGTGACAGTGACAAGAGTAGGTGGTATATAAGAAAGACACTGGAGAGAGGAAAAGGAAAGGGGTAGTTGTGTAATTATATTTTAATATAAACTGTTTTAAAATTTTTTAAAGAATGGGAACATCAACATAATGCCAAAAATTAAGGTTCTTTTATATTGGTGAATATTTAAAAATTAAAAAACACCTATATACTAAAGGAAAAATCCTAGAAGATAATCTGAAAGTCAGTGCATATTCATAAGAGTTCAGTTCATGATTCTTGGTATATTTGCACACTTCTCATTTATAACACCAAGAGACAGAGTAGTATCATTTGGTTCCTATGCCTACCCATTTGAATGTATGGGGCATGTACATATGCATGAGTCCCATAGAGACGTAATAGAGCAGCTTGCAGGGGGTAGTTCTCTCTTCGCCTACTTGAGTCCCTGCGATTGAACTCAGGTCAGCAGTCTTGGTGGGAACCACTGAACCATCACACCAGATTCATTTATTTCTTTGTGAAACTGGCCTCCAAACAAGGTGCCATAAAAATTAACTATTGAGTGGAAGTTTAGAATGTTTAATAAAAATAATTGATAAAATATGTAAAAATAATTTTAAAAAGACTGAAGGAATAACGCATGCAAAGTTTAAGTGCAAAGAGTACATCTATCCAAAGCAAACAGCAAATGTAGAGCAAAATATTAGCAAGAGCCTCGTGTTACATTAAAAGAGAAGCCAAATTTTGCCCCATTTTACTTATGGGAAATGTCTAAGAAACTAAAAAATTAATCTCATGGCATTGCTCAGTTTCATAGGTTTGATCTCTATGTAGATAAAACCTATGAACCCAACTAAAGACAGTTCTACTGGTCTTCTGAGAATCGGAGTTAAATCCTGTTAGAAAGTGAGTTCAAAAATAGCAGTTCAGCCCTTTGTGACCGCTTTTGGCACAGCTCTGGATACAGGTTAGGAAGATTCATTGTCTGTGCTCTGCACAGTGCTTAGAGTTTACTTCCTCAGAGAAGTGGAACTCTCAGCCCTTATCAGAGACTTCTTTGTGAAACAGGCAGTGGCTGCTACAGAGACACACAACCGATCAAACAGTTGTCACATTTACATGTGCTAGACTCATACCTAAGGCTTGAGGAATATCATATAAAAGGGGAGTCAGAAAGATTATGAGAGCCAGAGGGCCGGGATACCTACTGCTAAATAGTATCTGTCTTCTAACCCTGACATGGAAGCTGTATCCTTGAAACCTCAAGAGTATGATTGTAAACAAGACCTGCACACCAGCATCAGCTGACATGTCAACTTAGGTACAGGAAACTATACAAGGCTCCATCCCTTGTTGGAGAACTACAGGTTGTCAACAAATGTGGAGGATCTGGAAAAATCAATCTCTGAAGGAAAGAGTCTCTGGAAAAGTTATTCAGTCTCAAATAATCAGCCCTAAATACATGTACATTACAGCAATACTCAATGAGGTCAGTAGGTTATAGTTAGGTAGGTGTGTTTGTGTATGTGTATGTGTTTGTGTATGGTGTGTGTATATATCTAATAATTGTATAGAAGAAGGGATCATGAACTTGAGAGGAAGAGGAAAACAGGAAAAGTTGGAAAGGGAAGACGGGAGGGAGGAAATAACATAAATTCATTACGTCTATGAAATTCTCAAATAATTAAAGTTAAAAATTATTATATGTATATGTCTATATCTCTGCACATGAGTACAGGTACATACATAGGCCTGAACATGGGTTCAGATCTCTTGGATCTGCATATGAGGAAATATCAGCTACCAGATAAGGGTGCTGGGAAATGAACTTGGGCTCTCTGCAAGAGTAGTATATGCTCCTGAGTTCTGGGCCATCTCTCCAGCTACTCTTTCAATTTCTTCAGTAACATTAAAACTCTAAAAGAGCATATGAGAGCTAAGTGAAAAATCTTGTAATGGAATAGTCATTGATTCAAAACAGAACTTATATCAATTATGCTTCCTATGGAACATATGAGATGTGAGGAAAGTAGAGAAAAGTAAAATAGAAGAAGAAACTAGATCAATATAATTTACTAATGAAACAATTCAAAGAGGGCTTCTTTTGTAATTGAAGTTTGGGGGGTTAGCTTTAAAGTTATCACAACTGACCATAGTTTGTATCTAACATCTTGTCAGAGAGTGATAGAGTGCACAGCCAATAACAACGTAAAGAAAATCTCCTATTCATGCTTAAATGATGAGATAAACCAATCAAGCAAGAAAAGACACACTGCTCGAGTAACATCAGACATGAGTATCTCTGTATCTACCTTATCTACATAAATAGAAGGAACCAAAAACTACTTATAGTTTGTGTAAAGCTTTGGAAAGTACTTTAAACAGGATCTATTCTTTAAAAAAAGCAACAACAAAATAAAGAGAAGCTATATTGATCTGTTCTTAGAAATGGTCAGTTCTCAGAAAATTGAAAAAGTGAGTCTTTGCAGGACCCTGGACGTTGCTATTGAAGGTGAACTCTCTTTCATGGAACAGAGGAACATGGAAGTAACTAGAGACTGGCAAATGATGAAGGTAATTGTATTTCATATTCTCAGGAAAACTTAAATCTTTCATTTATAACTACATGACCTATACCATTAAACAAATACCCACAGTGTCAGGAAACAAAGCCATATAACTCTGAGGCATTTTTAAAGAAAATGTCAAAAGGTTAATCCAATTCTATACTAAAGCATTCCCCAAGGTCTCCAGAGCAAAGTTTAAAATGTATAATCTGGTCTCCTGTGTCTCTTAATCCTTTTCACCTATGATTAGTTCTTGTTTATGTTAGCAAATAAAAGAGATTTAATGTCGGCCAAAGGTTCTTGAGCACATTTCCCTTTTAACAAAAATCAATATCCCAAGGAAATGTAATTCTCTCTTTAAAGAAACTGTCTCTCAATAAAAGTAATAATAACGAATATAGTTGAGTTCCCCAGTTGAAGCAACTAGGTTAGTCACAACTCAAACAAAATCAAAGTTGGCTACTGACAAGGGTCAAAAACATTAGGCTTCCTTCAAGGCTTGGGTCAGCATTTGAGTCTTGTAGCTGTGCTTCTTAATTGAATATTAAGAACTGTCAGTGAAAGACAGGAAAAGCACCCGTGATGTAAGAGCCTACCGTGAAAATTAATCTTGTCTAGCATGTGGACTATTTCAAACCACACTTCACAAGTTTTGATATTTTTGACATCTTAATCTAAAGTAGATACTGTTTAAAACCGTATGATTGCTAAAGTGCTCTAAAATATGAGCTATTTAAATATGCATTTCCTGGCAATTAATGCCAACCAGTGACAGTGACCAAATGTTTCATTACAGGTCTGTAAAGAAACCACAGAAGAGGAACATAAGAGAATTAACCAGCACACACATCTCATAAATTCTCATGCTGTCATGGAATAAACAGACTCCGCATAGTAGTTCTTTAATCTTCCCAAAAGTATGATGGTGGCAATTTCTTAACATAAAATATTAGATTTTGAACGTAGTTATTAGTCACATTCAATATCCAATTTAGGACTGTGTGAAAAGTTGTCAAATTTACAGAGAAAGGATCAAGTTAGTTTACATAGTGTGTGTAAATTATTTTCCCATCTGACTCTATGAATGTTTAGACAAGGATACTGATTTTGGAGCCTAAGAGAAAGCAGAATGTTGCCTGAAACTATTACATCTGTAGGAAGGAGATACAAGACAATCATGTTAAGTGTAGTGGCTATTCCTGGTTGTCAGCTTGACTCTATCTGAAATGAACTACAATCCAGAATCAGAAGGCTCACCTGTGGCCCTAATCTGGAGGCTGAGAGATACAAGTTTCCGACCTGAATCTTGGCATGGAGATCTCGAGGCACAGTGGCTATGAATCCCAGAAGATTAAGATAGGAAGATCTACGAATTCAAGGTCATCTGGGATTAAAGGTATGGTGCTACCACACCTTTAATCTGGGCCACACCTTTTGCTGGAGACCTATATAAGGACATTGGAAGAAGGAAGACTTGCTCTGCTTTGCCTGCTTGCCTTGTGGGACTGAGCAACTGCTAGATCCTTGGACTTCCATTCACAGCTGCTGCTGACCGTTGTTGGGAGTTGGACTACAGATTGCAAGTCATCAATAAATTCCTTTAATACATAGAGACTACCATAAGTTCTGTGACTCTAGAGAACCCTGACTAATACATTAAGCCTATATTAATGTTAATTATCTACTCAAAAATAAAGTCATATTTAATATGCACAAAAGCAAGGCATAGACAGCTAGGTAGAAAAAAATCAACCTCCATCTAAATAAGAAAGGGATTCAAATTATTAAGGTGGTTTGGTGTGACAAGATTATTCTTGGTACGAACTCTCAGTGTCTCAAAGTAAGGAACTGTTTTAAAGAACAAGTACTTTACCCTAATAAATGTACCAACCCAGAGAAACGAGCCTCACACTGCTGGCTGTATTTTTCAAGTGTATATGGTCCCCAGATTATTCAGTGTCCTTCTAACTTCTGTAACCTAATGATGCTCACAGCCCCTTGATTCTCAGAGCTGATTCAATATCTGAATAAAGACAAACAGAAAAGCAAATCACTGAAGTCTCTGCTACCTGCTTATTCTCAAATATCCTATTAAACCCCATGTCTTAGTCAGGGTTTCTATTCCTGCACAAACATCATGACCAAGAAGCAAGTTGGGGAGGAAAGGGTTTATTGAGCTTACTTCCACATGGCTATTGATCACCAGAGGAAGTCAGGACTGGAACTCAAGCAGGTCAAGAAGCAGGAGCTGACGCAGAGGCCACGGAGAGATCTTTCTTACTGTCTTGCTTCTCCTGGCTTGCTCAGCCTGCTCTCTTATAGAACTCAAGACTTCCAGCCCAGGGATGGCACCACCCACAAGGGGCCCTACCCCCTTGATCACTAATTGAGAAAATGCCCCACAGCTAGGTCTCATGGAGGCACTTACCCAACTGAAGCTCCCTTCTCTGTGATAACTGCAACGTGTGTCAAGTTGACACACAAAACTAGCCAGTACACTTCATATTTGGTCCCATAGCTTTGGGACTATTTCATCTTATGAATATTAGGGGAGGAAGGTATTGTGACCACATCAGCACTCAATTCCCAGCCCAAGAGAATGTTTAAGAGATTTATTTTTACCAAATGAATACTATCAGGTTTTATTGATGTGTTTAGGACACTGGACACACAGCTCATGTTTGGGTGGTTGTTTCTGTGGGGGAAAATGCAAAGATTTCTTTCAAATTGCTTAATCATAAAAAGAATTCCTATGCACAAATTCTTACTTAGGACATCTGAGGTTCAAATCACAAATCAAATGCCTCTCAGAAACACATTTACATGCAAAAGATTGACTCTGTCTCTTTTCAGTTTTCCAAGTATCCTTTGTTCACTAGTAAATTTTGGCCTGTTTTCAATAAAGAGTGAATTTGGCAAAAGCAGGAACATTTTCTCAGCTTTGTAGGTGATGATGACTAATGGTTCAGTGTTCAACAGCATCATGGTTATTATCAACTGGGTCTCTGGTTTCAATGTATCTAACACTTTTCTCCTGAAAATTCATATATGTGCGATCTAGCTACCATCACAAGTCAAAGATGATTCAATGGTAGCATCTGGTCATCTTTGCCTATCTGCTTCCCCTACTCTTTCCAATTCATGCAAACTAGAATAGTAGATTGACACTACTACTACTAGAGTAGTAGATTCTCATACATAGAGCCACTTTAAGTATGAATTATAAGAATCCTTCCTCTGATGTAACCACTGCTCATAAGCACATCCTCTCAAAGAAGTAATGATTTTCTGTAAGTAGTTTTCTAAGAATATGAACATGTGTGAGAGCATATGAATATATAAAAGGATAGTAATAATGGTCATCATTGATCAAGAAGGTGTGAAACACTAGGAAAGAGCTGGAGTGTGACAAACGAGTCCTATGGCTGTTCTATAGCTACATGAGGGCTCACTTGAGTCTATTTGCAAGTGAACAGCAGCTCTGGAATTGAGTTATCTCAGCTCAAGACAGTGATCACAGTCTTAACTTCATAACCACGGTCTTCTGATTTGTTGTGGTACCACCCTCATATTGCTGCATGTGGCAGTGCTCAGTCTCTGGAGGAACATGCCTTGTTGGGGCCTGCAAGCCCTCTCCTCATCATTACTGAGGTATACCTTTGTCCTCCAGAAGCACAAAGAAAACTTCTTCCTAGCTTAAAGGTACTTTAGATCTTGTCAGTGTCAGGTATGGAATGAGCTACAGCATTTTGCTGTTGAGAATTTTTCAATAGAATATTTAAGGGAAAAGAACAACTTTTGTTCTTTGGCTTTGAATTGCCTTAGGCTCGGTCACCAAGAAGTCACTTCAACCTAGGAAAGCCTAGTTTCAGTAGGAGAATATCACCAAAACCACCCTAGGCTTTCCTATTGTGCTGACATCAATCTTGAGCAGGAGCAGAAACCACTTTCATTTTTGTATACTTCTGTGCAATTTTTAAAACTACCTTTGAAGAGACAATAGACCATTGGAAGTGGGTTATCCAATTTTCCAAAAACATCCATCTTACAATTATCACATATATTTCTAATTAGAGAGTTAACACAAAGATTGACTTAGTTCTATGACTACTGTTTTCCCAGTAGATTGGAGATTTTTATTATTTCTAAAAGCCAAGGGGATTCAACCAATATACTGAGGCTTTACAGTTAATGTGTTTGGCCCATTTTCCTTGATAGTTTACATTTTCAAAGGGGGTAAACATGGTAAAAACACAAACAATATACAAACTTGAAAATAATAAAATATGTACTAGATTTGACCAATGTCTAATAACTATTTATATTCTGGTGAGCACGCTAACTTGCATATTTTACAGATAAGCATTGACAATAGGAAATAGAAATGAGAATTTTAGAAATGAGTGTGTTTTGGATTCTCTGATCCCTCCTAATTATGCTGGTAACATCTCATGGATAATGACATACTTGTTTCCCATGATCTCCCTTGGCCAGTTAATAGTGGGAACTCAGCTGTTTCCCAGGTCTTCCTAGCCTTTCATGTATAAGCACTTACAAAAAGAAGCAAAGATCTTTCAACTGTTTGCTTTACAAAAAAAATTAATCATTATATTTTGGTATGCTCTATCTTTCTTTCAAAGGTGTGTTTCTGATATCTCTATGAGTAGGTTTATATATAAGCTCTCTCTCTCTCTCTCTCTCTCTCTCTCTCTCTCTCTCTCTCTCTCTTGCTCTCTCTGTGTGTTTATGTATTTGAATAGTGTGCCATAGTATAAATGTCACATACTTTTTCTATATGTGGTAACAATGGCACATTTATAATTTTTAACAATTTCTACTTTTTAAAATTTTCCCAATATGTTTTGTTAATATTTTTCCCCTCTGACAGGCCAGCTCCTCCCTCCCTAATGACCTACTTCATGTTCTTCTCTGTCTCTGTCTGTCTCTCTGTCTCTCTGTCTCTCTGTCTCTGTCTCTGTCTCTGTCTCTTTCTCTCTCTCTCTTTCTTTCTTTCTCCAAAACAAAAAGAAAATCAACTTTGAAAAGATAAGCCAAAATATACCAAAACAATTTTTAAAATACACCAAAACAAATAACAAAGCATCTATTCCTCATTGAGCAACTACTTCTGAGAACAGGGCTTTCCCCAGAGTATGGTTGATATGCCCAAGGCCATTCCATCCGTGAAAATGATTTCCCTTTCCCATCAGGGATCAATTGCAAATAGCTTCTCAGGTAGGAGTAGGAATTTTTTTGTCTATTTCTCATTCTCCATCCTAGGATTTTGTCTAGTTTGAGTTTCTGCAGGTTTTGTGCTTATTGCCACATATTCTGTGAGTTCATGCAAGTATCAGTTTTGCTATGACTGGAAAATTTTTGGGTCCTTCTACCACCACCTATGCCTCTTAGAATCTTTTGCCTTATCTGCTAGAGACACCAAGCCTTGAAGCGAGCAGTTTAATAAAGATATATCACTTAGTGCTGAGTGTCCCAATGTCTTACCCTCTCTTTACATTGTCCATCTATACACTGTGTATTAATTATTATCTATTACAAGAAGAGTTCTTCTGGTGAGTCTTGAGTGATACTGTCCTCTCTGGGTATAGCACTATGTCATTTGAAGCCATTTTATTTCTGTGTTCCTTTAGCAGAATAGTAGGAGCAGCTTTCCTACTTTTTTGATGTAGGCACTTTTGTTTCATAAAACTGCCTGCATTATAACCACCCCACCCCCACCCCCACCCCTATAGGCTTGAGTGTGCATTGTTTTTATTATTCTTCAACTTAAAAAAAATGTTTAAAACTCCTTCTTGATTCCTGTCTTGGCCTACTTTTAATTCAGCTTCCATTAATTTGCATACTTTCTTCCATTTCTATTGTTGTTCATTTCCATCATGAACTTGGTGCTCAAATGTTATCCCTCATTCTTTTGTATCTCTTGGCTTGCATTGTATCCTATTATGAGGTAACCCTTGGAGAAATTTCCATGAGCTTCTAAGAAGAAGGTGTATGCTTTCATGCTTTGGTGGCATATTCTATAGTTATGATGTTTAAAATGTTTCTTAGGGTAGATATCTGGTTTTGTTGTCTGTTCCTTGATTTTTCTTGCCTACTCTGGGTTCTAGCCAAGCATGGCAGCAATGGGGTCCCTGGTAGTTGTATGGTTGGTCATCAACAAAGCACAAAGGAAGGGATATGGATAATAGGAAAAGGCTGCAAGGGGCTGCTGGGAAGAGCTAGGAAGAAGCTGGGCCTGCCTCTATGTTTTCTATATATGTGCTTGTATATGCTCACCATGCTCATGCAGTGTCCACAAAGGCCAGAAGGGGGCGCCAGATTCACTGGAACTGGACTTAAGGATGGAATTGAACCCAGGACCTCTGTAAGAGCAACAAGTGCTCTTATTTACTAAGCCACCTCTCTAGTCTATATTTTCTATGAAAAGAAACCTTTAGAGTGCATGTGTTAGACATGTAAATTCTTATTTTAATAAATATATGTTCAGAAGCTATAAAAACATATATCCATGTACATGTATGGATTTCTATTTATGCATGTGTATGTATATATGAATGTTTGTGTATATGAAGGTGTGTGTGCATATAAATGTGCATGGGTATGTGTGTTAAGATATTGTCTGAAAGCTCTTCTGTGTCCAGAAGCTGTTTTATGTGACTATGTAAAGGACAAGAAAATGTATTAACCTTCATTTGAAGAAGGTAAAAGATTTTTCAAAAGTATTTCCCTGTTCGGTCTGTATAATGTTACTTGTATATACGTGTACAGGACTGACCATTTGGTATTGAATAACCAGTTGGTGTGCTTTTCCCTAGGGAAGACTGTTTCGACCCACTTTCAGCATTCCTTAGTTGTCTGTGTAGGGTTGGGGTCTAATTGTTGGGGATGGGTCTAATTACCCCATCCACAGCTTTACTCTATCCACATTAGTAATCTATTGTTGTTGACCCTGTTCAGCTCATGCTTAGGCAGTCATGCTGGTGAGACACTATAGAAACATGCATACAGGTAATGCTGACAGATTGAACAGCTTGTATTTATACATATACGTATATCTATATAACAATAATTAATAAAATGAAAGGCAATGAATTAGAAAGACAGCAAGAAGGATACACTGAAAGGCTTGCATGGAGGAAAGGGAAGGGAGAAATTTTGTAATTTAATGTAATATTTTATATATATATATCCATTACATATAAACACATATATATGTATATGTGTGTATATATGTATATACATATATATATGTATATATATACTTCCCATTTCCTCTTTCACCCAATTGTCCACCTACTTATTATCAAAATGGTGAATGCATAATTAAGCCTGACACTTCACTATGATAGCCAGAAATAAAATTTTAATCACTAGATATAAGAATTTTTCACCTAGTTTTAATATTTGGTAGCTCCCAAATATTTTCTTAGGAAACATTTGAGGATCATTGCTTACTGTGAGAAAACTAGTGGATTAGCATGGCTGGCTAGACAGCCATGTGGGTGAGTGAGTGGAGGAGGAGGAGGAGGAGGAGGAGGAGGAGGAGGAGGAGG
>JADRCC010159547.1:0-18433 GCA_019843855.1 Hylomyscus alleni
AAAGAAGTGGGAGAAAGTTGTCAGTAAATGTTTATTTGTCATGAAACAGACTTGGAGAGATTAAAGAAATTAAAGAGAAGTCATTTTAAAAAATGTCCCCTTTTCATTGGTGTTCGTTCTATGGTGCCCTTCAGTAGAGAATTAAGATCTGAGAAAGAAGGCCCAGGCAGATGGTTTATTTATTTACTTTTAAATAACTGAGAGTAATGAGAGTAAGTACCCGGAAAGCAGTGTAGTACAAGGCTGATGCTATAGGAGAAACCTAAAAAAAAAAAAAAAAAAAAAAAAAAAAAAAAAAAAGAATACAATGGTATAGTCTTTGAATGTATTTGATCTAGAAAGATATGAACATGAACAGGAAACCTATGGAAACAATAGAAGACAATGCCCAGAAAATGGCAGCAGTAAAACAATGGGAAGGAGGAGGTTACAGATGAAACCAAGCCAATGCCTATGGTGACAGAAGGAGAGAGCCTTCTGTCAGTAAAGTTAAGGGGAAAGAGTGTATCAAGACAAAGGAGAGAAAATAAAACACATGACATACTCTCATGTCTATCTCTAGGGAAAAATAAACGTTTTCTTATTTCTATATTGGTTTTATTAGTAGTGTCTGTGTACAGTAACATCTCAATGGCATCAATCTAACTTGAAACATATCAATAGAAAGTGCTGTGTAGTCTGTGAAAATAACAAGACTAATGGCGATCATGAGATCCTAGCACCACAGATTAACATCACAGGTTTTATCTTTAAAGAATTTTCCATAGTTTGCTGCAACTGTAAGTTTGCAGACTTTTCCTCTCTTTCTTAGAGACCTCAACAACAGGGAGCTCCATTTTCACGGCCACAGTAGGCTCGCTCATTTCCTCCATCCCTGTTTTTGATTTCTTTAGATGCATCTTTCTTCTGCTGAGGTGTTGTCTTTCTGAGATCCCAATTTAAGAGAGATTAATGTTGGATTAATGTATGCCCATGGATCTTATTTCACTCAATGAAGTAAGCTTCTCCAATTAGGAGTGCAATGTCAATGGTAGTATTAAATTGAGAAGTTCCTGAAAGATGCTAACACAAACCTCTTATTGTGTCTGTAAGGGCTTGGGCAGGATTGCTAAGGGAGAAAGATCCATCCCCAATATGGTTGGCACTCTCCCAATTGTCAGATTTCAATTATAAATACATCCTTAAGTGTATTAGAAACTTAGTTACTTAAATGAAGTGGTTTTGGAGAAATAATTCTATTAATATTAAAAACAAAATCACTTGCTGAAATATATGGTTTTATTTATTTTTATTTTGGTTATATGATTTTTTCATACTTTTAAATAAAATAGGAATAGAAATCTTTCTATATTCCCATTCCTCCCTCCCAGGTAACCTTTCTCAGACCCCTCCATGTATCACCACTCTCAAATTGATAGCCTCCTCCCCCCTTAATATCATTTTTATTATTTTTGTTACATGTGGGTATATGTACAGGCATGCAAATACAACCTGTAGTACTTATTCTGTTGTATATAATTTCGGGCCTGACCATGTTATACTGGATAACTAATAAGGGGCTCGCCTGTGGGAGAGGCTGTTGCTCAGTCTTACAGTGGCCTTTAATTGCCTATAGTTCTTTGAGTAGCAGTGAGACCCTGTAAAAATTTTCTACCTTTCACGTTGGCAACTACTTCTGAAATGTACTGTTTCATAGGAGACTTCATTGTATGCCACTCAGATATTGAAGGTAATCCCCTATTGCTGGATACACTGCACATTTAGAACATACGGTTCTGATAACTTTACCTGGGTCTAACTTCAAACCATCCTTCCTGTAATCTATCCTTCATGGTACCAGAGAATATTATGTTAGCCTCTAAGTGAGAGAAGCGGATAATAGTCTCACCCAGCTTCAACACCTGTAAACCACAGCAGTGACCAGCAAGATGAGAAATAAATAAAGGTACAATAAGTTCCACATCCATGTTTGTGGCTACTAGCAGCTGTCTAACTGGACATGGGGCCACTCAATAGGAGGGAAATCATGCGGAAACTTAGCCATCATCCCGGAGCTAGTGCGGTCACATATCTTACAAAAAAACGTACTACTGCCACTTTGTTAGATTAGTATAATTCTTTGCTGTGCTCTAAATCATATCCTTATACCTACGGATATGTGTAGCTATCAGCTATCATGAAGTGAGTTTCTCTTTATAGCAAATAGAGATCATCACAGAAAACCACAGCAGGACACAATGGAAAGACGATCATCAGCTCATGGATCCCGATGGACACAGCGTTACCATGGCTCTTGTGTCTTTGGTTCAGGAAACATTACAGAAGTTGGAGGAAAAAGACTGTATGATCCAGAATACCTTCATAATTTTTTTTAACTTGAACTACATGGTTGTTATATAGGAATTGTAAAGATTTTTAATCTTCTTTGCTGCTGGAGCCTTTTACTTAGAAACATCTATTTTCTCTTTTTATAGTAATGTTAATATTTACTCTGCCTCTGGAATTTCCTATCCATTCTTGTTTATCTCCAGCTCCTGGTCTTCCCCATGGCTTCCAGACTCGTCAGTTTCTATGTTTGAATCAATTACTTAAAGAATACATTAATAGACATGTTATACCTAGTTTTTAAATACTTCCCCTTTTGACCTTTGAACATTTCTAATTCATAGGTCACCAAGAAATTTTAATTAATGACTGGAACTTACCTGGATCATCTTGAAATCTAAACTATCCATATTTTAATTCTAGCTATGCTTCAAACTCCCTTTGTTCTTGTGTCTTCTTGATAGATAATTTATACTTCATTGTTACCAGTTACCCTTGGCTCTAAAATTTCCATGTGTCTCCCAGTGGACACCACAATTACTACATTTTTCCCCTTACTAAATATATGGTCATCTGCTTAGCTGCCAAGATTCTTCATACTGATTATTAGATGTTTATTAAATATATAATCTATGGTAAGCATGTTTCCTAGTGTTCAGGACTCTCTAAGAATAAAAAAGTTTTTAACTGTCCATTTATAAGAACTACATTGCCGAAAGGTTAAGATAAGGTAAGTAGTGCCTAATATAATGACCACATACATATATAAATTATATATATTAGAAGGTATACTTTCATTATTAAGAGAAATAATACTTTGAAAGACAATCCAATACTCATTAATAAGCATATATTGAATAATTATTTGAATGAGTGCTTTAGACTCCAGTTTATCTTGGTTCAGTTTAATTGAAGAAATGAGTTATATTTAAATAAGAACTAAGTCAAGGATTGGTTTTAGATGGGAGAGAACTTTTTCTCTGATTTCTTTTTTGTTTGCCTTAGTTGTTGTCTTTGTTGGAATGAGTGGATAGTTTCAGAGATTTCTGGCCATTTAAATACTACCTCATTTTTTTTAAAAATCACAATCTGTTTACTTCTTCCCTTTCTGCCTTCTTTCCCTCATTTCTTCCCTCCAAACCACTCTCCTTTCTTCACTCCCATTCTTTTCTCTCTCTTATTTACTTTAGCAAGCAACTATGATCCATGAACTATGCTCAACACTGGAATTACAAGGATTACTACTAATAAAGCACTGAACATGAAATCTCACAATTAAACAGGAAAAAGACATATAATAAATGAAATGAGTCTAGCAGAAGAGATCAGGGATAAAGTACTTGTCTGCTTAGTGTTCATGAGGCCTTAGACTTGCTTTCGATAGCTGCAAAAACATAAATAGAACCAGTCAATAACTATTAGTCAATCAGTTACTCAATCATGGTAAGGCACCAGCATTTAGTTGATGGGGCTCCTGGACTTATAGCCTCAGCAGGAAAGCCAACTCAATAGATTTCTGGGATCCTCAGTCTTATTTGGCCATATTCTCAGTAGGAAGCCAAGTTAGTCTGCTTCTGGGAGGCTTAGATATTTGGAAAATTACAGCTGATAATCGGATTGATGTTGAAGGAGTTGTAGTCAAAGCAATTAATTACCATTTATAATCTGCATATAATATACTTATGATACAGTACTTATTTACTTTAAAACTTTAGTGTAATATACCAAAAGGAGGGAAACCTATCTGGAGACTATGGGTGTCTACATAAAGCAGGCTTACAAATTATGGGTTATTTACTATTGTTAAGTTGAGAAGTGAAATCAGTTTCCTAGAGTTGAGATGAGGTCTTGTTAGAACTCCAGAAGCAACTGTAGTTGGGATAATTCAGGGAGACCAGTGCATGCCTGGCAGGGTAAAGTACGAAGAGTATATAGACTGAATCGTAGAGAGACAAATGGTAAAAATAAGTGAAAAGTACATATGATTGGAAAGCCAACTGTCTGAAAGCTATGTAAAACCAAGACATGGTGGGCATTTTAGTGCAGTGGTTAATGTTAGCACCACTATGTTAGCACTAATGGGGTCCATTATTTATCACAAACAGTCTTAGCACTTTAAATTATAACTATTCACTTTAGAGTACAAATTATTATTTGGAGTATGCAAAACATGAAAGTTTTAATTAAAAATTGTAGTGTACTTGTAAGTTTTAGTAGATTTGCAGTTTTTTTTTTTTTTTACATTTTATTTTAGGCTTTGTACACTGTGTGATGTTATTTTACCTAGAAAATGAACTTAATATTAGGCTTACCTGGTATACTTTAATAATCTTAATTTTAATTTTGGTTATATTTTCTAAGTATAGAATTTCATATACTTAGCAAAATTTCCCAAAGGATAGTTGAGCTCATGAGTTTTATATAATTCATAGACATGAACATTAATTTCAAAGGTTATATACTATATTGCATCACCTCTCCTTGTCAATGTAAGACAGAACAATGTATTCTCCTAAAACTAAGACGAGTAGTCAGATATCTCTAGACATTAAGGACCTGAACACAGACACACACACAGACACACACTCACATAGAGAGGGGGGAGTGCAGAGGGAGGGAGAAGAAGAGGAAGAGGGAGATGGACAGGAAGAGGAAGAGAGAAAGAGAATGAGAATGAGAAAGAGAGTCTGTGAAAGGATATAGAGTTTTAAAAAAGTAGGGCAAACTTGCTTGGATTTTAAATCAATATTGTGTAACATGATTTTATCTGCTGCCTGGAAGAAATAAAAACACATTACACTTTTTATGAAAAGTACGTTAGAGCAACTGAGAACATTTTCAACTGCACAATAAAGGTTTGCTTCAGACATAAACAATGACTTTCTCTGGTTCTGCCCTGACTTTGAATGAATTCAGGAAAACATTTGCTCTCCAGCAACATTTTTCTTTCTGAAATCATAGCCCTCTGAAACTCCCCAGGGGTCTCTGCTTCTTTGTTCACCTTATCAAGAAGTAGGTCAGTGTGAAAAACTGACATTGGCTGGTTGAGAACTGAGGACGAAGCCTGGAAAAAGGCATCAGCTGAAGTTTTCTAGAAGCCTGTGGCTGCTAAAATAGGCCCTTAGATTTTTTTTTTCATTTCTCAACTAGGATGGAATGGGGGAAAACACATAGAGTTGAGCATGATTCTGCACAAGGCGAC
The DNA here is from genome assembly GCA_019843855.1 of Hylomyscus alleni. NCBI lineage: Eukaryota > Metazoa > Chordata > Mammalia > Rodentia > Muridae > Hylomyscus > Hylomyscus alleni. The sequence goes on from JADRCC010159547.1 coordinate 5,528, forward strand.
ATTATCATAATATGTGGTCTAGCTAAATAAAACTCCGGTGCTGAGTTGCTTTTCCATGTCTTTCCAAATGTTTAGAACTTTACAAGTTAATTTCCTTGCCAAAAACATCCATGAAGCCATGGGTTTTTTTTTAATTTTGTTTTGTTTTTTTTTGTTGTTGTTGTTGGTGGTGGTGTTTTGTCTGTTTGTTTTGTTGTTGGTACTCTAACTCCTCTGAGCTTCAGTCTTGTTAATACCAAGTATTTAACTTACTTCTTCTTAGCTAAAAAATTAGGATATGACAACATAAGGGTGAATAAGAGAATGTCTGTGTATATGCCTAGAAAATGATCTTTCCATATTTTTAGGTCATTGATTTAAAATAATGTAAATTAGTTTTTATTCTGGAAGTAAAATTGGAAGGGTAGCAAAGGAAAACACAACAAAAACAAACAGGGATCTCATTCATGTGCTACGGCTAAAGGATCATTCTGTACCCTGGATGCTGATCACACGTTGCTTTCCCACAACTGTTCCGGTGCTGTTTCTTGGTCTGCCCAGGGTTCTGCACTGACTCATAGTTAGTGGGTGTGTGATCTGGCAATGGCATATGTTCTTGCTGTACAAATTGGTCTTAGGCGGTAACTTAGGAGTTAACTGAACTCTTTCACAGCCTGAAAAAAATGGATAGGAAAAGACGAAGAGTGACCTAGCATCATAGAACAATGTAGCTTGCATATTGCCTCAGTGTACATACAGGAACTAAAGTATCTATACCAGAGAAACAAGCATCAGCAGTGACTTCAAAATATGTTTTTCTTTTGTTTCCTTCACTGTTGAAGACTCCTGGAATTATACTTGGCTATGAGAGTTTTAGTAGGTATCATTAACGAAGTAAAGACTCACTACACACTTTATCTGAAGTAAGGTTTCACCACCTGGTACGAAATTAAATGAAACACGGTCAAAATTTGGAATCCCATAGGATATTTCATCCAGCTATTTGATTGTCCATGCACAAAATATTTGCTTGTAGAATGTGAGGAATTCAAGAGACATGCGAAATAATAGAAAAGTAGATAATTGTTCTTTGAGCAAAGATCTGTAGGCCCCTCTGGTATAACAGATATTCCGGTAATATGCAGAATACATTAAGACTTAAGAAATATAGTCCATCTATGTGTCCTTGTAGTATTAGATTACCAATTTGGGCATCTGAAGATTCCAACATAGTTTGATTTATGTACTGGTAGCTTGGTAAAGTGTTTGAAGTTGTTTCTGCAGTTGGGTCCCTATCCATTATCATAGAGATTCAGGGACTTTTCATGTGCTGTTTACAACAGGGCAGTCAAACTTACTATATGACAGCTCTTGCCACCAAATTGAGTATTACAAAAATCAAAAGCATTATTATGACCTCTCCTCAGAAGGCATTGAACTATGATTTCACTCTATTCTATTAAATGATAAAACCACCCAAGTTAGCCCTGATTTAAGAAAAAGAATAGAAAATAATTTGTGGCCATACATAATTCTATCACCATCTCTTTCTTTTTTTTCCAATGTATAAAACACATTCTCTCTGATTTAGGGCCAATAATTCTACTAGAACATATTCTCACAACTTTGACTAATTATAGATTTTTTTTTCATTAACCATTGCCTGATGCAGCAATATGTTTTTCTGATGAAAGCAACAGTCTCTTGGTGTAAACATGGATATTTAGAAGGTGACTTGACTAAGCAACCATTTTTCAAAAGAGTCGTAGTAGGTTTCCCTCCAAAGTCTATGATTTATTTCCTCAATCATAAGCTCTTGAGTGGTTAATAGATCCAGTTATGAGTTCACTTCTATGGAGTGAGCCTAAAATCCTACTTTTCAAAAGTAGGTGTCATACTTCTATGGCACTACAGCATATGTCTTTCTTGGCAGGTAGCTATTGTAGCTTCCAGTACTCACATTTAGATAACCCTGTTGATAACTTTTGCCTTCTAGTATTATGCATAGCATCTCTGGAAGTGTGAAACTTAGCCAATACGGCCAAAAGTTTGAGGTCAGCTCTACATTTTGTGTCCAAAGCTGTACAATATTTTTAGCAGTGGATCTTACCCTATCATTCTAAATACCATTAATTAAAATACTGTTTTCTATTGGGGTTCATATTGATATGAGTGACTTATGCTGACATCTGAAGCCATGGTGATGCCTGGGTCCATCATCTTAATCCAGCCAGGGCCTATCTTGATGTCCATGTCCTGTGTTCCCAAAGAAGGTTGTGTGGATGTTCATAGTCTGTGTTGCTGCCACCTGAATCCATGTTGATTCCTGTTGGCTGTGCTGCCACCAAGGACCATGTTGATGTCCTTGGCCTGTGCTGCCACAAGGGCATGTTATCCATGGCCTATACAGAGGTAAAAGACTGTTTCCATGTTTGTGGTCTGTGTGCCTCTGGAGACCATGTGGAAGTCCATGATTGTAGTTCATACTGACTGTAAATGGAAAGCAAGTGCCTTTCACCATGGTATTGATATTGGCAGACTCACATTTGACAAAGAGGGACATAAAAGGCTTATATGACAACCCTTATCTACTCCCCACTCCTGGACAATAACAGCCTGAACATAAAGCCATTGATGAAAACTCTTAAAAATTGCACTAAAGGCCAGGCAGTGGTGGCACACACCTTTAATCCCAGCACTTGGGAGGCAGAGACAGGCAGATTTCTGAGTTCGAGGCCAGCCTGGTCTACAGAGTGAGTTCCAGTACAGCCAGGGCTACATAGAGAAACCCTGTCTCGAAAAAACAAAAACAAAAATAAATAAATAAATTAAAAATTGCAATAATGTTGCTTAAGTACAACTCTTTACAATTGATGACTTCTGCTTAAGGAGAATGTGAGGATTCAGTTTTCTTCAAGAGACCGGCCACTGGGAGTTTCAACATGTTCTAGTGAGTATATAGGCAACACAAGTTGACCTTCTTCTTCCCCTTCCTCCTCCTCCTCCTCCTCCTCCTCCTCTTCCTCCTCCTCCTCTTCTTCTTCTTCATCTTCAGGATGGGTCACAAGGATAAGGGTGGGGGCAGTCCTGGGAGGGCTAAGAAGTGAGAGAAGTGAATGTGCTCAGAATTAATCATGTGAAATTTTCAAATAACCAATAAAATATTTTAGAAAAATTATTTTTTTCTGCATTCTTATCACCTCTTTCTAGAAGGACTTCTGACAAGCTTAATCAGTCTAGCAGCTTTAATCAGCGCTTGATATGATTTGAAATTTGTTTTTTTTAAATTCCTAGGACATTTCCATGGGCTTTGTTTTTGGTATTTCCATGTTGTGACTATTTCATATGAGGAAAGAGTCAGTTCTCACCTGCTACCAAATCACTTCCAAAATGAGAGCTAAATTATTTTTAATATTCTCATGTATTTCAAAAAATTGTCACCCTTGGGAACCATGTCAGTGTGATAAAGAATAAAATAAAAACATCTTGAAACAGCTAATTTGATATCACCTGAATTTCTATAGATACAATTTATTAAGGCCACCTGGGTACCACGGTTTTCATTAATATATCACCACTCATTTTACAAATGAGTTCAGAAGGGGGTGAAAGTCAGGGATAAGATAAGAAAGTATGCTTCATAATTAATGAGTAAAGGGGAAAGAAAAGCACAGGTCACATCATATCACATGTTAGGAAGAATATAAAAGTTCCTAGCAAAGTCAATAGATGAGGTCAAAGAAAGCACGTAGATCAGGTTAGGAACCAAATGGACATTTCAGTAACCAGTGCATTAGTGCCAAGGAAAGCTCATAATGTGTTTACATCAAAAGAAATATGTACATGTTACAGAGTCCAAAATACAAGTTAAAAATGTTATAAAGATAAATAAGTCTGGAGATTCAATCTAGACTGCCTTCAATCTGAGGTTTGCATATCTGGCTCTCATCTTTCATGCTCAAGTTAAATGTCACCTGTAGTGTAAGTTCCTCTGTGAATCCCAAACCTAAACCCAGATTCAGGGCTTTGAGCTGTCCCACTCCAACATCTCCCCCATCTATGAACGGCTAGAGTGCATGAAGGGCCACTCCTGAAGAACCAAAATGACTCAGGGCAACACCAGGAGGCCAAATATTTTATTTTATTTTATTTTAACTTTTTATTGATTCTTTGTAAATTTCAGATCATGCACCCAATCCCATTCATCTCACTGCCCCTCCAGGGGCCCTCCTTGTAGCATCCTACTGTACTCTACCCTTGTAAGCACCACCCCACCACCTCAAAGAAAATAAAACCAACAAACAAAAAAAATCTCGCCCTGTCACAATGTGTCCCATAATATACCCTTCTGCTCACACATCCTTACTTGCAAATGTTCAGAGTTCCAAGTCATTGGTCTGCTTGGAATCCTATGGCTTTTGTTGCACTATCAATCCTGTTTCCTTGCTGAGATTCCTCTTGGATATCCCGTTATTGCTCTGAGTCATTCTGGTTCTGCAGGACTGGCCCTTCATGCACTCTAGCAGTTCATACATGGGGGAAATGTTGGAATGGGACATCTCAAAGCCCTGGATCTTGGTCTGGGTGGTGGCTAAATTGGTCAGGTCATCAGTTCTGCCTGCATGCCATCAGGGTGAGCTGTACCACGCTGCCCAGGAGAGGTGCCTGCATGGTTTATGTCTGATTACCCTTTGTTTCCTCCTTTCCACACGGTTTCCCTTTGTTTCTTATAAGTGATACCACTGTTTACTTCCCAGGGCCTTCCTGACTTGCAACAGCAATGGTGGAGATTCTCCCACCATTCTTCAATTTAGTAAACATTGAAAAAATAAAGTGAAACTGATGGATGGTGTGGTTCTTCTATCCATGCATGGTTAATGAGCAACACGGTCTCATTCTCCCTCACTGAAGATTTCCTAATCCTTAACTTGCTGATGGTGCTTGCATGTTGTGTTTGCATATAAATAAAGACATATATTGTTTTTCCTTTATATGTTTTCATCTCAGTTATTTGATTTCAAAGCACTGCCTTTCATCTACTTTGGGTTTCATAATAATTAGCAGAGCTGGTCACTGCTGATACTTTAGAATTTTTAATGGCTATTTTGTTATACTAGATATTATGTTGAGCTATGTTCAGGAATAATTTTTGCCTCATTCTCATTTTTTAATATGTTCATGGTTTACCTAGTTGCATAGTTGCCTGTTTGAGAAACACACATGCTATCCAACATCATAGAGCTCATACAAGTTACCCAAAAAAACCCTCTATGTATTTTAGTATCTTATGGTCATTTATCAAATGATTTTGTTGGCATTGTTAGGGATATTTACTTTGGATTGAGGAGGAATATTATTTATTGTAACAGTACTTGCTCTTTCTAGAGCCCCAAGTGTGTATAATTAAAAGAATGTCTTATGTTATTGCTTTCAACAAAAGTAAAGGAGAGGGACCCATATATGATGACAAACTTGTCAGTCTTTATTCCTGCTTTGAGATCATTTAGGAATCCAAGTAAAGCCAGGGTTTTTTCCTCTTTTAATAATAAAATCAGTGTACAAATGCAATTTTGCTGCTATCTACTATAAATATTTATAGCCTTTTAAAAACTTGAGTATAAAGACCAAATTTCTATCTAAAGAAACTTGTATAATTAAATTGCTTTCCTTTCATGTATATTGTGTTTTAAATTAATATTCCATCTCTATGATTGAAATTTTAAACAACTTTCTGGTTAAAATTGAAGGTTTTGAATAAACTGAAAAAAAGTCAAACCTCAGCACAAGTTTAGAATAGGGGACCTGTCCTTTCTTTTCTGTACAGGAACTGTGCCTGAAGAATGTTCTCACATATGGATGACAGCATTAACAGCCACATCAATGGTTTTGAGTAGGAAGGCTTCACTATGGCCTGGTTAGGAAACAGCCTTGAAAGTTTTGCAAATGCCTGATATGATTAGATTTTGATAATTAACAGTCACCTTTGTCAAACAAACTGAACGTGATACTGTGGCAAATAATTGTTTTTAGTGGAAATCTTACGAATAAAGGAAAGAAAACAAAATCAAAATTGGTTTGAGGATAGTGCTCATGAAGCCAGTGCTACATGAGAAGGAAGCGGCACCTTGATCCATAGCTCCTTCCAAGATCTGACTCACCCTTATCATTGCAGTTAAAATGCCCATAATATGACATTTTAAAAGAATGTGTAAGTCAATTCACACAGTGGTTATTCTTCTTCTTCTTCTTCTTCTTCTTCTTATTATTATTATTATTATTATTATTATTATTATTATTATTATTAGTTCTGCAGATCCTTGTTTACTACCCTTTCATTTATTCATGTCTCTTACAATTATACATATGAAAGCATGCACAGGACAGGCTTAGCCAAAAAGCTACCATTCTGTCACACAGCCAGGTTATCTCTCTTATTGACATGATCTTAGTTTTCAAAAGGAGCAGAATAATTGATACTTGTCCAACTATGATACAGAACGAGAGCTTAAAGGGGAAAGAAGATTTAATTTTTCTTTAAATTTCTAATTTTGAACAAAAAGAAATTCTTCAAGGCATGTAAGGTAACTACAGCTCAAAATGCTTTTATAAAATTTGCAGTTGCATGGCTAATAGGGTGAACGGAAATGGCAGACAGTTAGGCTAGATGTAAGTTGCTGTGTCATCTCATCAAAGAACTCTAAGTGGCCTCTTTGTCTCAAGATATCCACTAATTTTCATCTACATTTCAGCCACTTCATAATCTACTGATTACTGAATGGGCTATTATGTATATTCTGCTGTTTGGGACCCTTAACAAGAAAATTGTCCTGAGCATAGGGTACCTGGAAGAGGCTTGACTAATACAATGCCAAAGTATCCTGCTTCTATCTCAAGACATCTAGGATCTCAAACAGTCTGCAATTAAGGAGGAGGTGGGGGGAGTGGCTCTTGCCTTATGGAAAGAGGAGATACATAATTGAATTACACAGTGGGGGAAGGGGAGAAAGCCAAGATCAAAGCTCACATAACATCAGTTCCTGTTCTTGGCAACAACACCAACGATGAAAAGATTCTTTGTTCTTTTGCATATTATATCACCCTCCTCAAAATGAACAAGCTCTTGTAGAATTTGTCATCTCTACAGAGACCCTGACTAGAATACGAAAGAGTAGTTTAACCAGGGTTAGTCTTAGGAGGTTTAGAAATCTCCTAACACTTCCTATGTGGAATTTTGTGTTGGAACATGAAAACCACTGACAGACTGCACACAGTTATTGGTGTCCAGCACAGAAACTGTGCACTTGGGAATTGCCCCTGGAGGCTATTTCCTGAGAAAACCTCACCTGGTGAGGTCAGAGCCTGTAGATTTGAAGAGCAAGGGACATGGTTCATTACAGCATGTGCTGCAAGTGAGCAAAGAGCCAATCACTCTTCACAGAGGCCATTTCAAGGCTCGCCCAAGTGCTCTGGCATAAACACACAAGCAGGAGACCCTTTAGAAGGGGTTCAGACAAGTTATAGTAGTACCTGAACATGAGCCAGGCCAAACTGCTAGGCCCTGAATTAAAAGGAAACGGTTTATAGGCCACGGGGCCGCTTACCAATCCATCTTTTTCACTGGGGAGAAAAAAGAAATCCCCTTTGCTAAGGTGATGAAAACTTGTATTAAAAAGTGACACAGCAGGATAAAAAGGGCAAAGACTATTGGTGGACTACTTTTAAAAAGCAGAAAAAAAGCAACATAGTTTAAAACTAAATGGGAAAGGGAGACAGGCAAGGATCATTATGTAATATCCCATGAGTAGTTCTAGGTCAAAGCAGAGTGACAGTAAAACACATTTAGAAAATCAAGAATTATACAATGGTTATAAAAGTCTCTGCCTTTATTGCAGTCTCACATATGCATCTATGCATATCACAGTCTCATATACGTTGATGAATTGCTTAAAGTGGTATAAGATCTGAGGTGTGTGCAATTCAAACATTGGCAATTAAGTAGGTACACAGTTAAAGCTAGTTTTTATATCTTGGGACGGGGTGAGGGTAAAGAAGCAGAATGCAAATCAAGATCTTTCTCTGTAGTTCATACTGGGTCTCATGCCTCAACTTCCCTAGTACTGATTAGAAGCATGCAGTCACATCCCAAATCAAGCCTATGCTCTGTTAGGAGGAGAAGCTGCCACTGATGCTATACTTTTTATTGTGGATATTAGACTTTAATTGGTGCTTTGATTCTCCTATGCACACAAGCCTATAGGTAGTGAGACATACATGTATTCTTTGCTGCAGATCATATATACATATGATCATTATCCACTGTAGGTTGGAGCCAGAATGTATAGCAGTTCACACACTTTAAGTTAATATATATTGGAAACATACCTTCAGGAGATACATCTTATTTTTCTTTGTTAGCTTAAGAGATACAGGGGGGAGTTTATATATGGTTCTAAGGCTGGCAGGAATAATCTGGATACTCCTCAAACAATAGAATGAATTGCCAAAGTTTTGGCGACTTCTACATGGTTAGGCAGTATCTGTCAAATGCATCTTTTTTCCCTATGTTCTTGATTAACTCCTTTCCATTCCGTGGCATATGGAGGCAGATGTAAACTATTCAGCCATATGTAGTAATGGAAGCAAAAATTTAAGGCAGACTCCAGAGAAATCCTGAGTATTTGGTCAAAGTTTGACTGGTATCCGTAGCTGTCTGACATTATGGTCTTACTTTGACATACCAAACATATACTTCAAGTGCCAGCTCCCAGTGAAACCTGCCTAAGACTAGGAAAATAATAACAAGCTTCTAAGTGTTCTTCATTTTTATTTTATTTTTTTACAAATTGAACAATTAAACTTCAAAAGGAAGAGTTGTTGACTACTTGGATCACAGATTAGCCACTCATTCTAATTGTGAGACTTGCTATGGACGTACAGTAAAGAACAGAGCATTAAAATTTTATTCTTTAGGCAAGTAAAAATTTAGGCTCTCAAATGACTTCATTTATGCTATATTTACATACAAAGAAGCTGAAGAATTGAAATCCAGAAAGATTATAACTAAAAATTGTCTTTTCCACTTTTCTATTTTTAGTAGAATTACATAATAGGGAAGGGATCTTGTAGATTATACAGACTGCTCTGATTCGAATGCCCTGCAGACAGTCATGTTGAAGTTTCTTTCTCAGTGTGAAGCATTCACCTCAAAACTTAACTATGATATTGAAGGTAGGAACTTTGAGATGAATCAGGCTTGAAGAAAAGAGATATGAGATAAGACATACTATATGAAATCTGTCAGGACTCTGGACTCTTACAATTAATTTCCCCCAGGAAGAAACTCACTTGATGGGTCACCAAATATTGAACTTTCCAGTTTTAGAATATGAGCCAAATAAACTTTTTTCTTAGAAAATAATCAGTATATAATAATAGTTATCTCATCTGAGAATTGACTGAGCTATACTCTAAACATTTCAATGGCATATAAGCAGAACCTAAAGACTTACTGTAAAATACAAAAAGTAGACACAAAGTTTAAAGAGCCTCAAACACACAAATCTAACAGTTAATATATTACATGATATTGGGAATAGTTATGAACTTTAAAAGTTTGCATGAGAAGGCCTTATTATTTTTAGGCCATTTAGTCAAGTTTTATGTGTCATGAGATGTGTTTGCTTCTTTTAACATGGGACATATCCAGATTCAACTATATGGTATACCTTGATACTTAATTTTGTTGTAATTGTTTTTGAGACAGGGTTTCTAGTGTAGCCCTAGCTGTCCTGGAACAGGCTAACCTCAAACTTCAAGATCCACCTGCCTCTGCCTCCTGAGTGCTAGGATTAAAGGTATGTGCTAGCACTGTCCAGTTTAGTTGCTTATTTTTTATGTATTTCAAAGTTTTAAATAAAATAAAATATAGTAATTAATGTTTATTTTATGTCCTTTATGATAAACAATGTTTCTATGCACTCAGATTGCAGTGCTATGTGAACATAGAAAGCCTATAATCTTACATCGATTATTTTTGTAGTAGAAAAAATGCCAATAACTAATTGAAATTTCAGTTTATAGAAGTAAAAATAAGTAACTCATAAATATGCCAAAACATTTCAGAATAAAAAGGAAGCAAGGTAAAAGAATACCATGTTTGCTAGGATTGTTTAGAAACATAAGGAGACAGACAGACACATGTGCGTGCACCCCCCCACACACACACGCAGAGAGAGAGAGAGAGAGAGAGAGAGAGAGAGAGAGAGAGAGAAAGAGAGAGAGAGGGGGGAGAGGGAGAAGGAGAGGGAGAGGGAGAGGGAGAGGGAGAGGGAGAGGGAGAGGGAGGGAGGGAGGGAGGGAGGGAGGGAGGGAGGGAGGGAAGGGGAGAGGGAGAGGGAGAGGCTGCAATCCTCTGATATACTTTCTGCAAGCTAGAGATCCAAAATTGTCAGAATGATAGCCCAAGTCATAAGACAGGATAAACCCAGGACACAGTGGTGTAAGACCTCCTCCAAATCCAAGAGCTTGGACTCTGGGGCAGCCAATAGTATCACTTCTGCTCTAATTTTCAGATCCAACAAGGATCAAAGCCTGAAAGTGGATTTTGCTGTTCAAGCAGGGAGGGCACATTTGTTGTCCTTCATTCTTTGGCTGCATTTGAGAATACTTCCTATCCAGTGGCTCTGACACATACTGCTGAAGGAATCTTTTTTTTTTCTTTTTTCAGTTCATCAGATTGAATGTGAATCTCCTCGCAGAAAAGCCTCCCAGACATGTCCAAAATAACAGCTTCCTGCTGCTCAATTATCCTAGAGTCCAATCGAGTCAACACACAAAACTAATTACCATAATTAGTGGCAGTTCACACAACTGTAGGTAGAATCAAGAAAGGTGAACTCTGAGGGGCGGAGCAAGGTATCTATAAGAACAGAGTCAACTGAGGAAGAGATTGAGCCATGCAAACACCAGAGGTCATGTTCTGGCTTCACACTCATGCGAACACATGGGTGTACGTATGCACTGACCCAGCAGTACACTGGTATGTACTTGAGCACATGCACACACATGCATATACACATACACACAGACACTGAAAGAAATGATCATTGACAATTAGGTGGATGCCAGACTGTAGGTTAAAGATGTAAATAACTTGTTTGAGGAGTATTGAGGATGGTTTTAAACTATTAGTGACACAAAAATCCGTTTATGGTGATGTCAGTGAAAATCACACAAAGCAGCTGGTAGTGAGTATTAGATACAGTTTGACAATGGTTTGGACTTGTAACATGAGTGAAAGAAAGCAGTCAACAACTTCGGTTTTTGTTCTGAGCAATTAGGTAGATGATGGTCCAGTTCTTTAGATGGAAGCCATAATGGAAAGAAGAAATGATGTAATAAATAAACATTGAAGTATTGTCAGTGAATCATAGATAACATAGTACAGGCTTGCTTTTGTCTTTGGTGCTTAGTCTTTTGGGTATTAGTTTGGCTAACGTAAGAAATACATATTTTTAAAAAACTACAGTGGATAAGACTGTAAGATAGTGGAGAAGCAAAGTTTGTGTCAGATTTAATTTTTAGCTCTACGGAGATTACAACATGCTAAATCAAATGGATCTTTGACTCTCCAAATAGAACAATAACCATTAAAATAAAATTAATGTAAGTATTTAAAGTCTCATGATGTCCTTCAGTGTGTCTGTGTATTTGTCAATCAGTTGATGAATTGATGAAGAGAATGTGATGCATATACACAGCCCAACACTATTCATCCATAAAAGTGAGATCCCGTCTTTGGGATAAGACATGTTGATCATTGTGTTAAGTGAGATAAATCAGATGAAGAAAGAAGGACTTCATTCTCTACTCATATGGAAGCCTATAAAAGTTGATGTAGCTGAAAACGAGAATGGATACTGAGTGCAGGGCAGAGTAGAAAGGGGAACATGAAAAGGTGCAGTGGGAACGAAAATACAGCCAGCCAGGTGCAAGGATGAGCGACTATAGAGTAAGATGACTCTGACACCAATCGCACACTGTAAATTTCAAGAAGCTTAAAAAAAGTGTTTTAAACATAAATAAATTTATATCATTTTCTTCCATGTTTTCCTTCCTCCAACTGCCCCACCTCTTGATAATTCCCTGTCTGCTCTTATTCTTCTTTAATTGTTTTATACACACACACACATACACACACGCAGACACACATACAAGTGTGCACATGTGCTTGTGCATGTTAATCCAACCTGGTGAGTCTGTTCAGTGTTGCTTGTATGTATATGATTTTAGGTTGACCACTTGAATAACAAAATAGAGCAGTCACCCTAGTGAAAGCATACTTTAAGTGAAGAAATGATAATTTATAGGTGAATGTATCTGAAGTAATTTAAACATTATACAATATACACATATGTGAATTCATCCATAATATCCTGTTACCATGTCAATATGTATAAATTTTATGTTTCTATGTAATAAATTTTCCAATACTAAATAGTTAAAACAAATTATGCAAATAATCTTTTACTACAATCTTTATTTTATTTCCCAATGCACTGCTTCCTTTCTTTCCCCTCCAGCTATGTATATTTAGAGAAAATGTAGATAAATTCTGGTAAATTTTCTGATAAGCTTTCTTCCCAAATTTTCTTGCTCTCATGAAGGTTTGGTTCAATTATGGCATCTTTTATATACTTGTGAGAAAAAATAGTTTCAAATTTGTCTTTTCATTTCAGCTTTATAAAATATTCTGTCATAATTTCTAAGTGCATTTTACTTTAAAAAAAATACCAGGAGAATCACAGCCATGCTCCTCAGCCAGGATCTTTCGATCATTTGAGGTTATACTTAGTTTCAATGCCAAGAAAGTAATATTTAATGAATTAATGTTGATTGATGCTACTATCTTCCATACCATGAGTCATC
>JADRCC010159551.1:0-13582 GCA_019843855.1 Hylomyscus alleni
CCCCGTGTGTCTGTAAAGCATTCCTTCTCCTTCCTTGGGCAGCCACTGGTCTAGCCCTGTGGATTAGTTTGCATTTTCTAGAACATTCTAGAAATGGCATCATAGTGTGTGTATTATTTTCTGCCCTGTGTTTACTCAATCTAGTTGCCCTAGATTGACCTGTCTCACATGCCAGTAGTCTGTCCGTTTTTGATTGCTGTTTGACACAATATGACAAGTCATCCTCCGATCACCTGGCATTGTACATCTGTTCTGTTCTTAGTATTGTTGAATAAAGCCAATAGTACTTTTGTGAACGATTGTTGGTGTAGAAACAAACTTCCATTTCCTTCTCTTGGTTAGATGTCTGTGAATGGCTAGGTTGTGTGACTTGAAGTTGTTCTCCGATGTGGGTTTGCTGCTGTGCTCCTGCTGGGACTGTCTGACATTTCTGGCTCCCCTCGTCCTTGCCAAGGGTTGGCAGTGTCCATCTCTGACATCTCATTTCACTCTGGAAGGTAGAGGGAGTCGCAGTTACTATGCTAGAAACTCACATGCCCCTCCCAACTCATGATGAAGTCTTTTCATGGTGAATTTGCTCCTCGTATTTTCCTTAGGGATGTGTCAGTTCCAGTGTTGTCCCCACTTCCGTGCTGAGTTATCTTCTAAGTTGTAAGTCTTCTGAATATGCCCCTGTCAGAGTGCAGTGCATGTTGGTGCCTATTTTTTCTGAGTCTAGCATTTATTGTTGTTGAAAGAATATTTATTTTTATTTTTATTGTAATGATGTGTGTAAATACTTCTGTGTGTGGTCTGTGCATGTGAGTGCAGGTGCCATGTAGAGCCCAGAAGAGGGTGTTGTGGGCCCTCGGAGCCAGAGCTATGGATGGTTATAAGCCATTGGATACAGCTGCTGGGAACAATACTCAGGCCCTCTGCAAGAGCATACTGTGCTCTTAACCACTGACAGCCGCCCAGGTCTGTGTGTAGTTTGTGATAATGTGTATATATATGTATATATATACATACATTTCTGGCTCCATTTCTATATATAGGTATATATACATACATACACATACATGTATATGTGTATGTATATATACCTATACCTATATGTATATACCTATATATATATATAAAACATATGTGTATATATACATAATACATGTGTATATACATATATTCCTATATTATATAGCCCAGGCCAGCACTGGAGCTCATTGTGATACTCTTGCCTCATCCTTCTGTATGCTAGGATTATAGGTATAAGCTACCACACAGGGCTTAACTTATGCTTTTTAATATCCCATTTAAGGAAAGTCAAATAGCTCAATATTGTGGAAGTGTTGTGACCTGGCATCCCACTCAAAGTGTTAGGAACCCCTAGGTCTCTGAAGCACACACTGGAATCTGATGCTTCAGAGGGTGACTTTCAGCCCTGGGAGAACAGAATGAAGAGACCCTTACGTCTATGTACAGGGGACACAACACAGAACAACAGCCATCTCCAACTGCAGGTTAGCCACAGCCCCCTCCTTGCTGTCCCCCACAGTCTGAAGAGACATCTGGGTCTGCTGTCACTCAGCAGGGCCATCTCCCTTCCGTGTTACCACGGGGTCCGAAAGATTGATGGTTGTATTTAAAACATTCACACAGACCTGGAATCAACACTAGAAAATACAGATTTAAATCAGCAAGGAAATGGCAGAATGAAAGGAAATAAATTGTGCTGGCAACTACTGTCCCGTAATAAAATGTTGTGTGTGGCTGAAGGGCTTCTGTACAGGGCTGTCTGAGGCTTAGTGGCCATGTTAATTGAATAAGGTGCCTCATATTGACTTGGGGCAAGAATGAAATTTCCCTTAGCATCTATTTAGCTGGAGTTGTTGTTGGCAGCGACCTGATGCTCATCTGTTACAGAACCACCAGCCCCTCTGCACTGAAGTAATGGCTCCAGAAGCAGCGTCCAGCCCCAGCCCTGCAGGTATGGCCTGTTTCCCCGGGGCAAGTCCTGACAGGTCCAGAGGCTGCCCCGACACCTTTCCATCAACCAGATGTTGAAAAAATTGTTATCTATATCAAGTAGCGATTGTTGATGACTGATGATTCCCAAGACTCCCCAGACTCTAGCTTTCCTGGTTGTTAGGGGATGTCTCCATAGTCACTGTGTCTGCCCATGAAGTGGTCCCTTGCAGCCCACTCCTGTGATCCCCTGTTTCTGCTACACAATGGACACCAGACATAGTTACCTCCTGGGATATCTTGGTAGTGGTTGAAGCTGTGCAGCCCTTGACCCAGCTTCAGGAGAGCCAAGTGATCAGAGCAGCCCCTGGAATGTTCTGTCCTTCCCACAGGACAGTGCCTGTCGTGATCTCACCTGGGTTTGGCGAAGGCCTGGGGCTGGCAGGTTCAGTTTCAAATGTGGAAACTAGACTTTTGTCCTCTTTCTTGTGGGTGCTGCGGGTGCCAGCATGGTCTATCAGCCATCTCCTATTTCAGCATGTAGTTGTACTGCAGCTGCCGCTGTCCCCTCAGTGTTTGATATCCATGCCTTTATAAGCCATGCCATGAGGAGAGTGTACTGTCTGTAAAGTTATCCTTGAGTCAGAGAGAACGGCATTTTCCAAACCATTAACCAGCCCAGTCCTGGGGATGAGAAGAGACAAGTGGGAAGCCTTGCTGGGAGATTCCCAAAATTACCCCTAATTACAAGTCAAAGTCAAATTTATTTACTCAGCAAGTCCTAGACAACTTTACAGGGCTTTGTTCTCAGCACTGGGGTGTTGAGAGAAGAAAAAAATGATGCAAATCAAACTCTGCCCCACAGAGGGAGGGCTGTGCAGGGAGCAAGGTAGGTGGCATGGTTAGAAAAGAATTCTTGAGGACTGGAGAGATGGCTCAGCTGTTAAGAGCACTGACTGCTCTTCCAGAGGTCCTGAGTTCAATTCTCAGCAACCACATGGTGGCTTACAACCATCTGTAATGGGATTCGATATCCTCTTCTGGTGTGTCTGAAGGGAGTGACAGTGTACTCATATAAAATAAATAAATCTTTAAAAAAGAAAATAAAAGAATTCTTGGGACAGGGTATCTCTTGTAGGGTGGTCAAAGCCCTATAGGTGAGGCAGCCTGGCCTGGAGAAGCCATCCTCTGTAGAAGACTATTTCTGGCAGACAGAACAAGTGCAAAGGCCTGGGACATATCTGAAAGCCACAGGGACAGGGTACAAAAACCTGAAGCTGGAATTGGTGAATGTGGGGTGGGGGCTGGGCTAAGCTGATGAGACCTCACAGCCATGGGGTTCAGTGTAAGGCAGGGGAAAATTCCCAGTGGGTTTGCGTTCTCAGACCCTCAGGAGCCAGGGCTCTCGGATGGCTACAAGTTAAGGAAGAGGGGGTTTATTTGGGCTCACACTTTGAGGATACAGTCTATCATGATGGGGAAGGCAGGGGACGGGGCTGAGGCAGCTGGTCACACTGTGTCCACAGTCAGGAAGCACAGAAAGGTGGCACTGGTGCTCAGCTTGCTTTCTCCTGATTGTTCAAGCGGGGACCCACTGCCATGGGAGGTTGCTGTGCGTAGAGTTAGGGTAGGTCTTCCCACCTCAGCCTGAGTGGAAACTCCCTTCCTGACACACCCAGAGACTTATTTCCATGGAGAGTCTAAATCCCATCAAGTTGACAAGATTAACCCTCGCACCAACTTAAAGGGTTTGCCAATGCTCGCCACCTGGTTCTGTGACACTTGTTTGTATCTCTACCTGTGTCTGCCGATAGATGACATGTCTCTTCAGAGGCCACCCAGCTCCCAGGTGCTAGCTTTGAGCCTGGATCCCATATCCAGTGAACTGTGGGAGGCCCTGCCCTTCTCCACAGAGGGCCAGGCCACAAGCTGTCCATCTGTGTACAGTGCCCTGCTGGGGTTGCTATGGTAGGTTGTGGCAGGGATCTTGAGTCTGTGGGATCACTGGCTTCAGAAAAATGGCCATGAGTGACCTCTCTCTAGCCTTGGTCCAAGTTCTGAGGCAGCATAGCTTTAAATAAAGTTATTACCGCCAGAAGATTTGGGGATCTGCTCTCTCATTTCCATTCTTACTGGTGTTTCTGTTAAGACGCCTGTCTCCTCTCTGAGTCCCTTCTGTGGGAAGGATTAGGCATTGGGTGTGAGGCTGTTCACACTGTGTCTGACATGGGAACTGCAGTTGAAACTTGCTTCAGACTCAGTACTCTCACATGAGCACTAGGGATCTGTGTCCTGAGCCCTGAGTCTCTGCTTCCTTCCTGAGAGAAAAAGAGGTGCCAAACATGTGGAAACTTGATTTCAGTTTAACATTTGCCTGCTGAGTGGCTCCTCCCTCAAAGACGTAGGCCTCTGTCTGTGCCTTCTTATAGCCACATTTCCATGCCCCTCATGTCACCTCATGTACGTATATAGAAAACGTCCATCTCCCCCGTAAGTTCCTGGATGCTGTGACCACTGCTTTCTTCCTTCACCCACCTGCCTTTCTCCGTGGCAGAGAAGCCTAGGGCCCACAAGTCCCTTTGGGAAACACTATGCAGAGAACAGCAGTGCCTGAGCCAGCAGCACTTGATGCCACAGAAAGACCAAGAGCATTATGTCCAACACCTGACCGGGTCAACAAGTATTCAGTAATTGGTCTGTGACAGAAACTGTCCTAGCAAATGGAGAACAAAGTTGCCATCTGCCCCGCAGCTGAGCACAGCTCAGCTCTGAGAGAGAACACTCAGGCGGCTGAGTGAGGCCTTGAAGGGCAAGTGGAGTTCTATGGTGATTGCCCCACCAGGATAGCACAGCTCAGCCCTGAGAGAGGACATTCAGGTGACTGGGTGAGGTTTTGAAGGGTGGGTGAGCCGGAGTTCTATGGTGATTGCCCCACCAGGTTCTTTGCACACATAGCTGGAAGTAGCCCACACTTAGGAAACTGAGCCATCCACGGCAGCCCTGGGCAGGCCTCCAGGAAGCTGGTAATGCTCCTCCACTCCCCAGATCTCCATCGCCACGGTTCTCCTTGCAGCATGTCTGAAGGCAGCCATGACCATGCTGAGTGGGTGCTTGTTCTGGACTCAAGCTCACTTCCACAGCTGCTCACAGGCTCGTAGCTAGCTTTGCGGGCCTATGGGAGGTGCTTTCCATGAGGACATACTGTGTGCTCTGTGCCAAGGGGGTACAAGACACAGTGACTCAAGGCAAGGTGCCATTCTTACTGTCAGAGGTCGCCAGTCTGCTACCTGAGAGTGAAATCCTTTACAACCTGTGGTGGATGTGGAAACCACTCTTCCCAGCCCGGGTGCTTTGATCGTACTGATGTATCCCACACTGAGCTGCGGGTTAGACTGCTAGTCTCTGTGGAATACCCTGTAGGATGGAAGAAAATGGCTGCTGGTTTCTTGGGAAAGCCAAGGCTGAAGAAGAAGATGGGGGCCTACTGAAGCACCTGTTCTGCCACTCCAGGATGCTGTTCAGTTATGGATGACATCATGTGCTTTCTGAGACTAAGGACCATGGTACGCTCCTTGTAACCACCTTTCTCCCATGTCTCTCTCAGGCACATCTCCCTAACACTACCGGCTACCTTCCGAGGCAGAAACAACACCAGCACAGACTATGAGTACCAGCTCTCCAATCTGTATGCCATATCAGGTATGCCAGCCACGGGTCACAGGCCAGTGCAGAACTGTGCCTGCTGCTGCCTCTCAGTCCCCAGCCATGCTGTCTCTCCCTGCAGAGCCTGGCCTTCTCTTACCTTTGTGTTGAAACTTCAAGAAAGGCCAATGGCGTGTTTGGAAGCTAATGAGGTGCAGTGCGTGGGTTTCTCAGGTTGGGGGGACACTCACCACATCCTTCACCTGCCAGCAGGCAGGCCCCTCTGGACACTCAGCCTTGCCTGCTATGTCCCTGCCTGTCCTCACCTCCCTTCCTCACAGGCAGTATGTGTCCCGCAGGGACACAGCCTGCTCCCCAGAGTCTCTGTCTGTGGTTTCTGAACTCAGCCTGGAAATGGATAGTGTTCCTGTGGCAGGAACTTCACCAGGGAGGAGAAATGGGGTGGCCTCACTGCAGAACAAAGATTCATGAGGTGTGAGGCCATACAGGTGACTCACTAAGAGCCCAGGAAGCCCACAAATACCCCCATCACTGGGGGCCCAGACAGGGGTGTTTGTCTGTCAGGAGAATATGGTAAATCGGCGCCACTTACCAGCACACATCCTTAATGCTGAGTGACATTTCGAACACGGGAACATGACATCCATTCATGTCCCATAATGAATCGGTTATTTAAAAGGTAATCTCTCTCTCTTTTCTAAAACCTCCAACTTCGGGTTACTAAATAGGTGAGCTCCCACAGTGGTGTAATTCCTGCCAGTGTTCGTTTCTCTAGTTATGATCGCTCCCTAATAGGTTTGGAAGTGAGAGCAAAGGCAGATTGCTCCATTTCTGGGCGACACTCCTGCTGGGAAGAGGGAGCCCCGAGTCCCAGCTCTGGCTGTGTTCCAGAAGCCAGAGCAGAGGGGGAGGGGCAGGTCATGTGTGTCTAAGAAAAGTGTCTCTGGGGAGCACTGTTTCCGTACCATGACTATTTCAGGAGAGTCATCAGAGGAACTTAACAAGTGTGGAAGAATGGCCTGTTTTGTAGAAAAGCTGACTGTGTCCCAGATGCTCAGTGTCAGAGGGGTACATAGCAGGACTGTGAGGCCAGGCCCTCCCCTCAGACCCACCCTCACACACCTCTTCCCCTCTGCAGCTTGCACATCTTGCAGCTTTGGCACTGGGCAGCACCCACCACCGCTGTGTCCTCTGATGGCTTTCCCAGCTGTCGATGCTGCCTCAGCAAACAGCCCACAGGGCACATGCTTTGGTCTGGTAGGAATGTGATCGTCTGCTCTGGACCGCTGCTTCCTCAGTGCAGCGCTGATGAAGTGTTGACTGGGCTCATTTCAGCTGGTGGTTTAGCAATAGCAAGGTAACAGCCTTGGGACATGGAGGAAGTGGGTCAGAAACTTCCTGCCCCATTTATATCCATGACAATCTGAGGGATTTTCATCTTCAGAGGTAGTTGAGGCTCTAGCCCAGGCCACAGACAGCTCAGGTCCCCTCAACAGCTGCGGGCACCAAATCACTGCTAGGAGCCAGCTCCCACAGGGCCACCAGAAATACCCTGCCCGCGGGCCCTTGGGGCTCCATGGAGGCCTGCAGGCTCACCATGGCAACAAGTGGAGGGGGAACTGGGAAGTTCATCCACCCCCTTCGATTCCCCAATATCTTCTGCCCACTTCTGTCTTTTCTAACTCAAGGGCACAGAGACCACTCTGTCTCTTCCACCCACATGAACTCTATCTGGTACCAAGTGGCACACATCTCAGTTTGGTGTAAGATAAGGGTTTCTAGAGGTTTAATCCAAAATCAGTTAAGGCACCAAACCCAGTACTGACTCCCAAACAGTAGAAGTTCTGAAAACCATGACATGACGCATCAGACCTCCTCCCAGCGACTAGTGCGGATCACGACACTGTGCATGTTCTCTGGTTCCTAAAGATAGCCGTAGCCATTTGATAATTTTTGGTCCTTTCTGAGATAAGAAGACGTTAGAACAGTGTGACTAGGAGTGTAAAAAGCAGCCCCATTGAATAAGTGCGGGGGCATTTACTTTCCAGTTCCCTTCCCTGAGCCAAGGCAGTCTCCTTCCACCCCAGACCTACATACAGAGCCATAGCTTAGAGTTCCTGTGGCAGCAGAAGAGACAGTACAGGATGCTGGCAGGCAGGCAGACGTGTTGAGCTAGCATCTGTTCTGCCCAGAAACACCAGACAAGTCCCTTGTTACATGACCTGCTACCTTCATGCTTCCAGGGTCCAGGGCCACCACCTCTGCTAGCTCGTTCCCCTTCTGCGGCCTCACCTCATCGAGCCAGACTCTGTGCTTTCATAGCTGTGTAGTGGTTTCAGTGCTCAGCACACATCAGGCACATTGGCCATGATTCACCCAGTCCAGAGAATAGTTCTTGCTAGAGGAAGTGAGTGAGAAACTCGCTGGCTCAGTGTGAGAGTCCTGGAATGTTCATATCCCTTTTGCTGCCATCTTGACTCCCCCTACCCCCCCACCCCCAAAAAGCCATGAAGCAGTCATTTGGCCGTCATCCTTCCTCTCCTGGGACTGTCTTCTAGAAAATTCTTAGAGATGTGCAATCTTACTTACCAAAAGAAGATGGGGGACCCACAATGAGGACTGTTGCTTTTTAAATGAATACTCTGAAGTAAGGAGAGAAAATGTGTGGGAGCCTCTCTCCCTTGTCCAAGGCAAGGATGTCCTGCAAACTGTCCGTCCAATGGCCTGGCTTTTTAGCTAGCTATAAATAAAGGGAATGATACAGAATGTCACCTTGTGAGGAAAAAATCTAGTTGAATCTTCAGTGAGATCTTTTTTAAAATATAAGTTCTAGGAAAGTCCACACCGTTGTGTTTAAGGTATTTTCTTCTTGCATGAGCAAGCAGTGGCTTATGCCTCTCTGACTGTCCCTCTCATGCTATCCTTTCTTGACCTCAGTGAGATCCAGAGTCATATGACTTCTACCTGTATGTACCTTTAAGATATGAGCCCCTTTGAGGGTTCCTCTTGGCCTCAAATGGATCTGACTAGACATTTCACAACCAACCCTGAAAATGTTCCCCAACTAATTTTTTTAGCATATCATTTTTTTAGGAAACTTTTTAAAAGATTATTTTTTTATGCGTTTGAATGTTTTGTCTATATGTATGTGTTTGTGCTGTGTGCCTGCCTAGTACTCACAGAAGCTAGAAGAGGGCACCAGATCTCCTGGAACTAGAGTTACAGATGGTTATGAGCTCCAACATGGGTACTGGGAATTGAACCCAGGTCCTCTGGAAGAACAACCAGGGTTTTTAACTGCTGAACCATTTTTCCAACCCAGCATCTCTTACCGTCTTCTATGCTGGCATTTTAGCCCTATCAGCAGGGGCAAAAACAGAGGCACAGCTGTACTATTTTGCCCACAGTGCCCAAGTTCTTTTAGGAACCTAGACTCAAGTAAAGCAAGACACACTTGGCTTTGATACAAAAAGAAATTTCAGGATGAGCCAGCATGAAGCAGGGTCATAGTTCGTTAAACTAGAAAGGCATCTCTGGAAAGAGTAAGGCATACTCAGAGCACAGGGGTTTGGGGATGAAGAGTCTGGTATGAGGGTGGGAGGGTTCTCAAAGCAGGCCTCAACTCAACTCATTATCCCAGCATCAGCTGTATGCAGTGTTTCAGTGGCTTGTGAGTTAACCTCACATGCTTGTTAAGCCCTTCCCCCTTTTCTGATAAAATTGGGATCAGACTCCGAATGTCTCTTGGATAAAACTCAGAGCCACTGCACTCTCACAGAGAGGTTAGGGTGTGTTCTGTCTTTGTACGGGGGTTCTGATTATACTTTTAGAAAACTAGGTTTTGTGGAAGTGTGTTGGAATTTTGGGGGCTCAGCCGGTAAGAGCTTCATCCAGACCCTGGAGTGGGGGCTCCTCTCCTGGCCTGCCCATCATGTTTCCCAGAGGCCCTTTCTTTTTCTTGTAACTTTCTTTAGATGTTTAGATGTCTGACCATCCAGTAGTTTCTGTTCTACCTGGTCTAGGGATGATTTTAGGTAGATCCCAAAATACATACAACAAAATCAACCTGGATGAGAGAAAATGATGGGGGAAGGGCAACTGGTGTGACTGGCAGTGGGTGCTGGGTTTGGCTCTAAGTCTTGGGTGGGTAAGATTGTTGGGGAGGTGCTAGGTGCTAAGTATCCTTTTTCTTGATCACAGAGAATAATCTTTCCTTCCAGAACACTGCAAGTGGAGGATAACTCCACGTCCGCAGTCCTGAAAGCAGAACGGAGTGAGCAGAGAGGCTGTGGATGCGTGCCCTTCTGCAGCCAGCCCTGTCTCTTTAGTTCTGGTGAGCAGAGGCTGTGGGTGCGTGCCCTTCTGCAGCCAGCCCTGTCTCTGTAGTTCTGCTCTGTGTGAGATGCTCCAGGTGGATATTGAAAATCCCAGGTCCATCAGGCAGTTCTGAGTATGGGTGAGAGAACTATAAATATTTACAGTTGTGGGCATTCAGTTCTATTCATAGCACATCCAACTTTCTGTGTAGGTAATGGCATTTGGTGAGAACAGTCGGTGTGGCGTGGGGAAGGGGTCCATTCTCATCACTGGAGACCTTCATGAGAAAGATGCACCTAGGGCGCCGGATGCACCTCCCTAGCTCCTGCTGCCGCATGCTCTGCCAGGCGGCTACAGGAGAGGCACAGCTGTACCAGGGGACTCCTAGGGAGGAGTCTGCGCGCCATCCCCTAGCCCAGGGTGCTGCTTCACTGCACGGCAGATGGACTTAATGACTGAGCCTCCAGAGCAGAGGAGCCAGGTGCCCAGGCCTTTGCAGGCTGCAGTTAGAAGCTTCACGAAATTGCCTTTTTAAAATAATTTTGAAATTAAAATATAATTACAGTTTCTCCCTTCCCTTTCCTCCCTCTAATTGCCTTTTAAACACCAGAAAAGTGTTTTTTTTCCTTTTTTCCCTTTTTTTGATGGGGAGGGCATTAAAGGTAGAAAAATTAAGCAAATACAAATGAAAACTGGCAAGTGAGGAAACCCACACCTCTCTGCCCCAGGAGGCACCACAGTGCAGAAACACAGGGTCCAGCGCTGAGGTGGGGACTCACCTTGTCAACCCCCAGGCAGGTAGCCCTGGGTCAATGGCGGCTCCACGGTGTCAACTCTCTACTCCCCAGTGTTAGGTCCCCCCACAATCACCCCTAGTTTTCTCTTTGATTAAAATCACATCTTCCTGGCTTCCGTGGCTTCCGTGGCTGCTCTCTCAAAAACCAGATCCTTTAGTGACGCTTGATGCCAAGGAGGGCTGAAGGTACCTGGGTTGAAGTCTGTCCTCTTTGTAAGGACAGACAGGAGGACACTTTTATCTGAAGCAGAGATCTATGGATGAGCTGAGGAACTCTGGCGTGGGCTGTGAAGGCACGAAGCAATTAGAAATAATTAATGATTTCTGAGGATCAGCCTTTCTCCGTGCAGTTTTAATCTAGTTCTCATTTAAATTGGAAGATGGACATTTAATTATCAGTATTATGAAACTCGTGATTTATACATTTCATCCAACGGGATAAAATTTCTGCTAGCAGCTCTTCATCTTGTGGCAAAGAGTCTGTATGTCTTGGGATGGCGGGGACATACTTTATGGCAGAGACTGTGTGTCTGGGTAAGGAGTGCTGCTTGTTTGAAACCTTACAGCTGCACAAACAAAACACTCCATCCCAAACATGGTTCCTTTCATTTGGAGTGACTAATCTGTCTGTCCATCTGTCTTCTATGTCTGTCTATCTGTTTGTTTTTCTGTCTGCCTGTCTCTGTGAGGAGGGAAGTGGATATGATTTCTCATACCTGTAATCCCAGCACTAAAGAGGCCAGGCAAAGATCAGATCACTGTGAGCTCTGGCTGACTGGAGTGACCCAGCATGACCCAAACAAAACACTAAAAATATGTGTGCCTTGTGCCTCACTGAAGCCTTTCAGGCTTGGAGGGAGAGGTGTGAGGCTCAGACAGCAGGGTAGCCCAGAGTGCGAAGTGCGAAGGTCTTGGGTAACACTTGGTTCTGCTTGTGGCGCTGGCGCGCTGTGGGTCTCCTTTTCGTTCATATATGAGCTGAGTGGGTCACTAATGATTGCCACCGGATGCTGCCTCTGTGTTCCCAGCACCCCTGCGGACTTTATCTTCCTTGGACATTCTCCTTTGGCCTGAAGTGATGTTGCACTTCCCAACACTGTTTTCCTTTATGTATTGGAGTGCTGGGGAGATCTGGGAGGACTTAGAAGGGTGTTAGGTGAGTGCCCAGCAGGGAGTGGCAACTTGATCCAGCCACAGAGTGCAGTGTGGGGGAAGTTCCAGAGTGCTCAGGTCCAGAGGGAAGTGAGTGGTGGCAGTGGTGGAGGGGCGGGAGGGACTTTTGTTACCACAGTGGGAGCTGTGGCTCATTTTGTGTATCCGTTGGGCCCAGCCATGACTGGCAGTGAGATCAAGTCTACAGAAAAATAGAATAAGGAGAAGAGCTGAACAGAAGGATGGGAATTGATCACCCAGCATATTTGTAGATCCTGATGTAAAGGGGTGGCTGACAGGTGGCCAGGTTCGCTCTGTACACAACCATGTGTGTGCTGTCAGGCGCACGCACACTGCCTTGTTTCGATTGATGAATTGCCTGCTTTCTTGATTAAACCTTCCGTCACTTAAGAAACAAAAAGCCTGTGTTTAGATGGCAGAGTGGGACATGTCAAAAAAATCTGTCTCCTTTACCTTTGTGCAGATGTGGGCACAGACTGTAACATGTATTATTAAAATGAATGTGGCATTTACTGTGCATTATTCCTTCCCTGGGAGAAAGGACTGTAAATTATATGCTAATAATAAGCTTTAACCCTTTCGAAATGCAGAAAGATTTAAGAGTGCAAATCCTCACAGAGGCCTGGCTAATTGGATATGCTTTTGTACATTCCCCATGGCCGCCGTGTCACAGGAGTTAATGAACACTACGCATAGGCCCGTTCATGGGGCACTCAGAGCTCGAGCCAGTGTCTCTGCAAGGCTCCACAGAGGGGCTGAGTCTGACACCCTGCCCATGGCCCATGGCTGGCCCATGCCCTGTGAGTCCTCAGCTGCAATGTTAGTATGGCCCCTCCTCATTTTCTACAACCCCATTTGTCTAGGCTTGTGGTCTAGCCCAAGCAGGTGTCTAGACACACAAGTGCTCCACCACTTGCCTGCTTGACCAGCCCTTTCTAATGCCCTGCTATCCTGGTAGCAAATGCTTCCTCCAAGCACAGCCTGAGCCTTCATCTGCCGGTCAGACTTGCATGTCTCCCATGTCCCTAGCCATCAGTGACTGTATCCTTCCAAACCTCACCTGTCCAGATTAATCTATCCTTGGACACATCGCACCCCTTTCCTGCCAGCCTTTGTCACTCTCTGTGTCCTTGCTTCCCGCTCTGCTTTTGGACCCAGCACAGCAGCAGTTCTGCCTGTCCACCTCGCCTTTTTGTGTCTTTCCCATGCTATCTTCAAAGACCTATTGTCAAGGGCTCTTTTCAAAGCCTTTAGTTCCCCCCCATCTGCCTCCATCCTCCTGGCTCACCCTACATTTGCCTGTGCTAAGCATCTTCAGTAGACAGAGGACTATTTGAAAGCCTGAGGGTGAGCATGCCCCCTTTCTAAGTCAGGAAGATGTAAGTAAAACAAAGTCTACAGAAGGAGCAAGGATCCTAAGGTTCCACTCATTCAGCAGAGGCTGGGGGCCCATGGCAGGCTCTGTGATCAACAGGAGACCTGTTGACAAAGGCTGTCACATCGTGTTCAGAATTTTGACACATGCTACCCAGCTTTCAGAGAGAGAAATGCTGGGTGCAGCCACCCTGCTTGCACACTGCACAGCATGCATGAATAGTGTCCCCTAGAGGCTTGAATTATATTCAGATGGGTGATACAATGCTATAGCTACTCTCACACCTGGGAAATACAAGAAGTGTCCAACCCCCCCCC
>JADRCC010159554.1:0-11995 GCA_019843855.1 Hylomyscus alleni
AAAAAAAATAAACTTATACAAAGGCTGATCTCTAGAGGAAAGAGAGCCTAATATGTCCAATTTGACTCTCGATAGTTGATTTTTTATTTTTATATGTATGGTGTGTATATGTGTTCATGAATGTGAAATGCTGACTTTGTGAGTGGGTACACCCTTTCCAGGGTGTAGAGACAGGGCTGTCCTGTTGGTTCTGACAAAATGCGTGCTCCTATACACCCCCAAGGTCCTTCTGCCTCCTGGTTCCACCGTGCTGCAGGAGTGCTGGGGACTATGACCTCTGACACTGCATTTGGCTTTTTATCTGAGTTGGGGACAGTCCCAGTCAGTGTCCTATTGCTGTACGAGACACCATGATGCTCAGGTTGGAATCTGCTCAGCTGGGTTTTCATTCTAGCTTTGGTCCAGTGTTTTCTCACCACGCTCCCTTTCCTCTATTGTGGAATTCTAGTGTAGAGCTTGTGCCATGGAATGCTGGAAGTATGTGATCTACTTTTTCAGTTTGATTTTACAGGGGTTACAGTTAAAAGATTGCCTTGAGTCTCAGAAAAGACTTTGAAATTTGGACATTTAGACAGGATTGAGACTGTAATAGACTATGGGGACTTTTGAAGTTGGACTGAATGCATTTCTACATTATGCTATGGCTACAAGCCTATGGGTGGAAAGGAGGGGAATGTAGTGGTTTGAATAGAAATGGCCCCTATAGGCGCATAGATGCGAATGTTTGGGCCCCAGGGAGTGGCGCTATTAGGAGGTAGAGTAGGTGTGGCCTTGTAGAAGGAAGCGTTGCACTGGAAGTGGGCTTTGAGGTCTCAAATGCTCAAGCCAGGCCAAGGGTCTCCTCTCTCTCTCTTTTCCCATTGCCTGTCAATCCAAACATAGAACTCTCAGCTACCTTTCCAGCATCACATCTGACTGTGTGCTACCATGGTGCTTCCTGCCATGATGATAATGGACTAAACCTCCAGACCGTAAGCCAGCCCAACTTAAAAGTCTTCCTTTATAAGAATTGTAGTAATCGTAGAATTGTAGTAATCAAGTCTTCACAGAAATAGAAACCCTAACTAAGATACCTGGCAACTCTTATAAAGGAAAGCATTTAACTGGGGCTGGCTTACAGTTTCAGAAGTTTAATCTGTTATCATCTTGGCAGGAAGCATGGTGGCATACAGGCAGACATGACACTGGAAAAGTAGTTGAGAGCCCAACATTTATATCCCCAGGCAGCAGGATGAGAGAGACACCTGGCCTGGCTTGGGCTTTTGACACCTCAAAACCCACCCCTAGTTGACACATTTCCTCCAACAAGGCCACACTCGCTCTAGCAAAGTCACACTTCTTAATCCACCTTCTCAAGTAGTGCCACTCCCTGATGACTAAGCATTCAAACATATGAGCCTATGGAGGCTATTCCTATTCAAATCACCACAGGGACTCAAACTCAGGTCATCAGGTTTGTTTGGGAAGCGCTTTTACCTGCTAAGCCATTTGGCCAGGCCCCATATTTGGGAAAGAGTTGTTTCTTTGTTTTGTTTTGTTTTAAATGCAATATTTGTATTAATTTTTAAAGAATATCATAAAAGTATTTTGATCACATTTACCCCTTTTCTTACCAGGTTCACCCCTGTACTCCTAACTTAGGTCATAAGCATCACACTAAGTCCAACACACTCATGGGTGTGGGGGCCATCCACTAAAGAATGGCTCATCTACTAGAGGCCACACCCTTAAAAAACTGACTCTACCTCCCTCAAAAGCCAATCAGGCATGAGAGTTAATGAGTCCCACCTGTCCATGTTGGAATCTGACTGGACTGATCTTGTGTAGGTTTAGTAGAGACACAGTTGTTGGGTTTCATGAGTATAGCAATCCTGTCATGTCAGAAGATATGGGTTCACTCATGGCTTCTGGCTCTTACCACCTCTCTGACCCATCTTCAGTGTGGTCCATCAGTGTTTTAATGTATATTCTAGACTGGTCTTAAGCGTCTGATCCTTCTGCTTCTTCCTCTTCAGCATGGCTTACCTGCTACCACAACTTGCCCCAAAACTCCTAAACAGAGTCTTCAGGTTTTTCCATGGCCATAATGCTTTAGAAATAAAGCCAGTGGTGGTTTTCTATTTCCCTGCTCAAAAAAAAGCAGTGAGTTTTATCTTCAAATGTCCTTGCAAATAGAAATGGAATTATAGCACAAATAGACAACCTAGAGTTGTTCTTTTAACATGAAGTGGGAAATTCAGCTTAGTGAGGACTACTTTCAACTACACTTGAAAGTAAGACTTCTATAAAACTTCAATTTTAAAAGAGTGGTTTCTATCTCACCAAAATAGATCATTGCTTCCAAGTCATCTCGACAAGAGCCTACTCAGACACAGCATTTATACCCTTCTTGAGTCGTATATGGAACTGGATCTATGTTTTACCTCATGCTGAATCAGAGAGTTCTAAATCTGTAAGGACCTTCAATAGCAATTAGGAAAATGGAAACTCCAGAAGACAGAAAATAATCATCGCTAGCCTTACTTAGGCCCTGTGTGTGAAATGCCCATTGCATGGGATGTCTTGATATTGGAAGTACTGACATTTCTGACCATATACTATTTTATTATAGGGAGTTGTCCTATGCCTATGGGATATTTGGCCTCTCTTCAGTCTATTCTCTAGATGCTAGGAGCATCCAATATCCATAGCTGTAACACACACACACACACACACACACACACACACACACACACACACGCACCATGAGAGTATCCTTCAGCTCTGACAGCCAAAATAGCTCCAGGAATTACCAATATCTCCTAGGTGGCATTTGAGAATATCTGCCCCGAAACCCCTTTAAAACATTCCCCATGTCAAGGATAATATTATGATGCCCAGTTAACAGACTGCAGACCCGAGTCTTGAGATTAAATGACTCACTCTTGCTCATAGAGATAACACACAACAGAAGCAGGAATCATCAGCACTGTAGAATTCCATGTGCTGATCATAGATAGAACTGTCAAGAAGCACAACTTTACCCATAGTACCAGGTGCTGTGCCAAACATTTTACATGTACGTCCTCATAAAACTCTCACATCCGCTGCAAGAAGAAGACACAACCATAACTGCTAGGCCCCATCCAAGGCAACAGTTATCAGGCCTTTATATCCTTGGCCAAGGTCACACAGCTAAGAAACTGCTACTGTTTGCATTCTCAACAGCATTGTTCAAGACTGACGGCTTGCTACACTGTGTTCTTTGCCAAAGAAAAGTGGGAGGGCAAAGGAAACATCCAAAGTCTCACACATTGTTCACTCATTCATCAATGGCACTGTGTGGAGGCAGTCTACCACAGGCTGAAGAGCATGGCCTCAAGACCTGCTCTCCTAATGACTCCCTGTGTGACTGTAGACAAGTTCCAAATATTCCCTGAGCCTCGAGTTTCATTTCCCTCATCAGTAAAAATAAGCCCAAGGTTTAGGATTATTATTTTTCTATTAATCATTTTATTCATTTACATTTCAAATTATATACCACTTCCCAGTTACCCCTTCACAAACCTCCCATCCCATTCCTACTCTTCCCTCTCCCCTTTGCCTCTGTAAGGGTCCTTCTTCACCCACTCACCCACTCCCACCTCACAGCTCTAGCATCCCCCTACTCTGGAGCATCAAGCCTCCACAGGACCAAGAGCCTCTCTTCCCATAGATGTCAGAAAAGGCCATCCTCTGCTACATATATAGCTGGAGACATGGATCCCTCCTTGTACAGTCTTTGGTTGGTGGTTTAGTCCCTGGGATATCTGGGTGGTCCAGTTAGCTGATATTGTTCTTCCTATGGGCTTGCAATCCCTTCAGCTCCTTCAGTCCTTCCCCTAGCTCTTACATTTAGGGTCCCTGGCTCAGTCTGATGGTTGGCTCTGTATTAGTCAGTTGCTGATAGAACCTCTCAGGGAACAGCCATACCAGGCTCCTATAGGCAAGCACTTCTTAGCCTCAGCAATAGTGTGGGGGTTTGGTGTCTGCAGATGGGATAGATCCCTAGGTGGGGCGGTATCTGAATGACCTTTCCTTCAGTCTCTGTTCCATTTTTTGTCCCTGTCTTTCCTTTGGACAGGAACATTTCTGGGTTAAAAATTTTGAGATGCCTGGGTGGCCCCACCCCTCAACTGGGGGCTGTGCCTATCTATGGGAGGTGGTCTCTATAGATTCTATCTCTCCTTTGTTGGGTATTTCAGCTAAAGTCATCACTGTTGGGTCCTGGGAGACTTCTGCTTCCCTGGAGTCGGGGACTTCCTAGTAGTTATCCATTATTGTGAAAAGAAAATGTTATGTTGCACTGAAAATATATAGGACACAGTTTGAGGAGGAGCTTTGGTGGGTAAAAGCACTGACCCCCATCACTAAGGAAAAAAATACATGGGTCCAAGTTACTGTACCTCAGTCAATGCTCCTGGGCATACACTACACACCCCACATACATAAAATGCATAGGGGAGACTGAGCACATAGAGAGTGATCAATAAGTATGCTAATAACTGCTATTAGTGTTATTGTTACTTCCCAGAAGGAACTGAGCTGGCTAAGTTCTGAATGCATGCATAGCTAAATAATATGGAAACAGATAATAAGAGAAATCATCCTGCAAGGAAAATACAGTTGAAATGCCAGAACAATCCCTAGGCGGCCTGACAAGACTGCATTTACCTGCTGTTCCATATGTTAGCTTTTAAAGAAAAAAACCACAATAACTCATGTTTGTCATTATATTTTTTAAAAAAACACACCACTTTGGCTTCATGTGGGTAAATGCAATGGAATATATGTACAGTACAAATTGCACTCTCTGGGAACTGAATCACATCGACCAATTTTCTAGATTTCTTGTTATCGGTTTTGTCTGTCTCTACTCTGAAGACTTGGGGGCGAATAAGAAAACAACTTCTGTTGCTAGGAACATTTCAGTAAATGAAGATATACCTCTGCCCACAGAGGTGCTCCCATGACAAGTCTCCCTGCTCCCCTGAAAACCAAATTATACAAGAATGTATGGCTAAGTCTAAAGATGTTTGTCAAGGCTAGTAATTTCAGTTCTGAATTTAGTTACAGATGCTAACGCAAAGGCGAAGGGGGAGGGTACCGGGATAAATATCAATTCTCTCTCAAGGCAGCTTTGCTTCTCTGAGTCTGAGCTTGCTAGATTTTTCTTTCTCCATATACAAATTGGTCAGATGTTCTAAGAATCACATGGAAGTTTGGGTTTAGCATTAGAGGTTATATTAGTCTTATGATTAGGTTATCTCTAGATGAAATCTGTAGGACTAGTAAGTGTACCATCCGCTGCTGGCTTGTTCTGCCTCCTTCTGACTTGGTAGATTAAATTTAAAGGGGTAATATGTTTGAAAAGTGCTGGGGTTCATATGAGACTAAACAGACTAATCTCTTAGGGAAATAACCAGGCTAATTCATCTGAGAGACAAGAGAGCACAGTGGTCGACGGGGAATGGGGCTTCAGAGTTTCTAGGCAAGGCTTCAAACCCTGCTTTTGCTACTTAAGTGCAACAAAAACATATTAAGGACGGAAGAGTTTATTTTGTATCTCTGTTCTAGGATACAGGCAGTCTATCATGGTGCGATGTTAGGGCAGCAAAGTTTGAGGTCACGTTGCATCTGCAGTCAGGAAGCAGAGGGCAATGAGTACCACCCACATTTAGAATTAATTTTTCCACCTCAATTAACCTAACCTAGAACTGTATTACAGACATGCCCAGACATTTGTCTCCTAGGCAATTCTGGATCCTGTTTTGTGGGCAATCAATATCCACCACCTCAGTGGGCCAGTCAGGTATCTTGTTTCTAACCATAAGAATACAGCAAAGTAGAATGGGATGTCACTTTTGTGATAAGACTATACAAGAGTTCATTCTGTCCTTTGCTGGCTTTGCCAAATTGAGCTTCCATGTGTGAGCTTCTGTGTTCAAAAGAACTCTGAACAGGGAGCCAAGAAGTGACTAAGGCTCTGAGTGCAACAACACTGGGAAACTGAGACCATCCAACAGCCACGTGAGTGAACCTAAAAGCAGGTTTGCTCCTTATCAGATCCTATCCTGAGACCTCAATCCTGCCTGCTGCTGTGATCTCAGCCTCTTGCAAGCCCACAAACAGAAGACAGCATGATGCTGTGTGCATGTAATTCCAGCACACAGGAGTCTGAGCCAGCTGGTACTACATAGCAAGACCCCGTTGCCATCCTTCAGCTCCTTCCACCTTCCTCTGCAGTGTTCTGTGGGCCTCTGAGGGGGTGACTGAGGCTGAGACCTGCACTAGTCTTTAAATGCATTAAATAGGAAAATCAATAAATAGTAAATATGTGTTGTGTGAAACCTCTAAATCCTGCTATCTTGTTTTGTAGCAACAGGCTACTAGTACAGCAGCGGTGCCATTTGGATGGGCTGACAGCATCTCTCTCTCTGAAGGTAGGAGTGAGGATGCTTAGATCTTAGGGTAAAGATGAGGCATCCATAGGCTGAACACTTAACACCATAGCTGATACCTTGTAAACTTTAAACTGTATTGTTACTTTATTCTGTATTCACAATGCATGTTCATCTCTGGATAGATAATGTGATATATAGGAATTTTAAACATATAAGCCAATGTTTAGAAGCCACATTTCAGGTGATTCCATGCTACCATTGTAGGCACAGTCTGGTCTCTGCTGTGTGACCCTTGTATCAGCACATGGATGAGGGAGACAGTTCTGTGTGTGTCTAGTTGCCAGGGGAAGGGAGTCAACTGGAAACCGAAGTTTTGCAGAAAATCCTAACAGAGAGAGGAGCTTGTGGACTTAGCCAGTCAACTGTTTCCCTCATGGCTAGTAGGGCAATTTGGCAAATGCGTGGGGAA
Source organism: Hylomyscus alleni (assembly GCA_019843855.1). Taxonomy (NCBI): domain Eukaryota; kingdom Metazoa; phylum Chordata; class Mammalia; order Rodentia; family Muridae; genus Hylomyscus; species Hylomyscus alleni. The sequence goes on from JADRCC010159554.1 coordinate 6,892, forward strand.
TTAGGAAGTGCTGTGTTTTATTAGTGGGAGTAGAAGAGTACTCTTCAATACAATGGCCCATTTCTAAGAAGTTATCAGACAGGGGCACCAGAAGTAGTGTTTAGTAGCTTCGTTTATGGACAAGAATGATAAGAAATTACTGGTAATTAACCATTTTGACCTACAAACATGGCAATTTCATATAGTTCTACTTAAAAGAACAGCATTTGCAACAATTTCAAAATCCAATTGGAACTGTGGATCAACTGAACTTTTACTTCACACACATTCCCAAACATCCTTACATATATAGTCATGTCTCTATATCCATGGGTTTCATATCTTCAATCTCAACTATAGATCAACACACTTGAAGTTTGTGTCTGTTTTGTACACATACAATCCTTTTTATTGTGTGGCCTAGACAACACATTATAATACTTATTAATACATAATATTTAATTGCATTAGGCATTGGACATAACCTAGAAATGATTTAAAGTGTACAAGAGGATGTGTGGAGAGTATGTGCAGAGCGAGGTCACCCTACGCAATATTGAGTGTCCACAGACTGGGCCTCTTTGGTGGGGAAACCGGGACCAATCCACTGAGAATTTTGATGCATAAGTATGTGTCCTTTAGCATTCTTCTCTTGCCTTGTAAGCATTTTTATTGGATTAAAGTTTTTGACACTTTCATATATACTGTGCTGAGATTAAATCCACTCATCCTCCTCTCTCCTCTGACTCCCCCTTCCCCTCCTTTCAGCTAGTCCCCACTTTATCCTTATGTCCCTCCTTTTCTGTGCAGGCAATCACAGCTGCTGTGTGTCCATGATCACAACAACCCTGTTGCATCTAGAAGGCACCACCCCACTGCCCTCTTTGCCCTCCTTCAGCTCCTTCCACCTTCCTCTGCAGTGTTCTGTGGGCCTCTGAGGGGGTGACTGAGGCGGAGACCTACACTAGCCTTTGAGTATTAACATAAAGTTTAAAGGACAATTCAACCACATGTCCATTTGGCAAAACATCAGCAGTGAATCCTCACATAGCCCAGATACGAACTTTTGACTAGTTCTTCAGTGCCGGGCATGCACCCCTCCTGTGGAGTGTGCCTCAGATACCTCCTGCTGAGTGCTGAACGATCTGGTGACCCCCAAGGCAGTCCTGTCACCATTGCACCATTTGCCAGACAGTTCAGTATTTCCTTGATAATTAAGAATGTCAAAGACTTTTATTTGCATTTCATAGTCATTCATAGTTCATCTTTTGAGAACTTTGTTCAATTTTACAGCTTATTTTTAAATTGATATTTATTTTCTTTTACAGAATTATTTATTATTAGTGGGGGACATGCATACCACAGCATGCATATGGAGGTCAAAGAACAACTTCTGTGAATCCATGCTCCTTCCGCCATGGAGTTTCAGGGATCGGACTCAGGCTAACAGGGTCACGTGAAAGCACTTCTGTCAGAACCTGCTCGCTCACTCCTCTATCTGCTTCTCAGTGTTCACGTTTTGTTAAAGCTCCTTGTACATTCGAGATACGAGCTCTCTGTCAGGCACAGATTCTCGTCCATTCTGTGGGCTCTTTCATCTTTGAGTTGACTCTTTCTCCTACCGTAACTGATAATTTTGCTGACTTTACTGCTCTCAGTTGGCACCTGTGCCCTCTGTGGAGAAATTCAAAAGCAGCATTCCAAGCCTCTCTGGCTTTTAAGGTTTCCATTGAGAAGTGAGTAGTTATTCTGATGGTTCTGTATGTGACTTTTTGTTTGTATGTGGTTTGATGTTTCTTGATGCTTGTAATACCTTTTCTCTGTTCTACACATTTAATGTTTTACTACAATATGACAGAGGGCGTTTCATTTCTGATACTGTCTATTTGGTGTTTTGTATGTCTCTTATACATGGATGTGCATCTCTTTCACTAGGTTTGGGTTATTTTCTTCTTTGATTTTATTGAAAATGTTTTCTGTGCCTTTTGCATAGAATTCTTCTCTTTCTTCATTGCCTACAAGTCAAAAGTTGGATTATTTTCCTGGTATCCCAAAGATCTCATGTGTTATTCACAGCATTTTTTTTTAAAAAAAAAATCATTTTCTTTGATTAATGATCCCATTCCTCTCATCACTTTCAATGCCAATATCCCATCTTCCGCATAACCCACTCTAGAAGCGAGGCCTTCCTCTGAGTCTTTCAGTTTTGTTAGATTTTTCATATTTCCAGCCTCATTTACATTTGCATTTCTCCCATGTTTCTCTTTCTTGATTTCAATTTTCCTGAATTGTCTTTTTTCTTTTCTTTTTTATTTGTTTGTTTATTTTTTTAATTTATTTACATTTCAAGTATTATCCTCTTTCCAGGTTTCGCCCCCTCCTGGAAACCCCCATCCCATTCCCCCTTCCCCTGCTTCTATGAGGGTGTTCCTCCACCCACCCACCTACCCTCGCCTCCCTGCCTTTGATTCCCCTACACTGGGGCATCTATCAAGCCTTCATAGGACCAAGAACCTCTCCTCCCATTGATGCCTGACAAGGTCATCCTGTGCTACATATACAGCTGGAGCCATGTATACTCCTTGGCTTAGTCCCTTGGAGCTCTGGGGAGTCTGGCTGGTTGATATTGTTGTTCTTCCTATGGGGGTTGCAAACTCCTTCAGTTCCTTCAGTCCTTTCTCTAACTCCTCCATTGAGACCCCACACTCAGTGCAATGGTTGGCTGCAAGCATCCACCTCTGTATTTGTAAGGATCTGGGAGGGCCTCTCAGGAGACAGCTATATCAGGCTCCTTTCAGCAAGCATTTCTTAGCATCTACAATAGTGTTGGAGATTGGTGAGTGTACCTGGGATGAATCCCCAGGTGGGACAGTCTCTGATGGCCTTTCCTTCAGTCTCTGCTCTGCACTTTGTCTCCATATTTCCTCCCATGAGTATTTTGTTCCCTGTTCTAAGAAGGACTGAAGCATTCACTTTGGTCTTCCTTCTTCTTGAGCTTCATGTGATCTGCAAATTGTATCTTGGGTATTTGGAGCATTTTGGGCTAATATCCACTTTTCAGAGAGTGCATAACAATGTGTATTCTTTTGTGATTGGGTTACCTCACTCAGGATGATATTTTCTAGTTCCATCTGTTTGACTAAGAATTTAATTGTGAAAATGTACCAAATTTTCTGTATCCATTCCTCTATCAAAGGACATCTGGTTCTTTCGAGCTTCTGGCTATTATAAATAAGGCTGCTATGTCCTTGTTACATGTTGGAGAATCTTTTAGGTATATGCCCAGTACTGGTATAGCTGAGTCCTCAGTTAATACTATGTCCAATTTTCTAAGGAACTGCCAGACTGATTTCCAGAGTGGTTATCCCAGCTTGCAATCCCACCAGTAATGGAGGAGTATTCCTCTTTCTCCTCATCCTAACCAGCATCTGCTGTCACCTCAGTTTTTGATCTTATCCATTCTGACTGGTGTGAGATGGAATCTCAGGGTTGTTTTGATTTGCACTTCCCTGATGACTAAGGTTGTTGAACATTTCTTTAGGTGCTTCTCGGCCCTTTTTAAGTTTCCTCTGTTGAGAATTCTCTGTTTAGCTCTGTTCCCCATTTTTAATTTGGTTCTCTGGAGTCTAACTTCTTGAGTTCTTTGTATATGTTGGATATTAGCCTTCTGTTGGATGTAGGATTGGTAAAGATCTTTTCCCAATCTATTGGTTGCTGGTTTGTCCTATTGACAGTGTCTTTTGCCTTAAAGAAGCTTTATAATTTTATGAGGTCTTATTTGTCAGTGCTTGATCTTAGAGCATAAGCCATTGGTGTTCTGTTCAGGAAAATTTCCCCTGTGCCCACGTGTTCCAGATTTTTCTCCACTTTCTATTCTATTAGATTCAGTGTATCTGGTTTTATGTGGAGGTACTTAATCTACTTGTACATGAGCTTTGTACAGGAAGATAAGAATGGATCAATTTGCAGTTTTCTATATGTTGACCACCAGTTGAACCAATGCCATTTGTTGAAAATGCTGTTTTTTTTCCACTGGATGGTTTTAGCTCCTTTGTCAAAGATCAAGTGACCATAGATGTGTGGGTTCATTTCTGGGTCTTCAATTCTATTCCACTGATCTTCCTGTCTGTCTCTGTACCAACACCATGCAGTTTTTATCACTATTGCTCTGTAGTACAGCTTGAGGTCAGGGATGCTGATTCCCTGAGAAGTTCTTTTATTGTTGAGAATAGTTATTGCTATCTTAGGTTTTTGATATTCCAAATGAATTTGAGAATTGCTCTTTCTAATTCTATAAAGAATTGGGTTGGAATTTTGATGGGGACTGCATTGAATCTATAGATTACTTTCAGCAAGATGGTCATTTTTACTATCTTACTCCTGTAATCCACAAGCAGGGGAGATCTTTCCATCTTCTGAGATCTTCTTCGATTTCTTTCTTCAGAGACTTGAACTTCTTGTCATACAGATCTTTCACTTGTTTTGTTAGAGTCATACCAAGATACTTTATATTGTTTGTGGCTATTGTGGAGGGTGTCATTTTCCTAATTTCTTTCTCAGACTATTTATCCTTTGAGTATATTTTTCTTATTTTCATTAGGATATTTGTGTTCTCTTGGAGTTCACTGAGGGATTTATTCTACCCTGTGGTTAGGTGTTTATTTGTGTCCCCTTCACAGTCTCTGAACATATTTATACATTTAAAATAATTACTTGACTTGAGCTTAAATTATTCTCACTGGAGTACTTACAATGGAATTGATGACCTTTGGCAGGCATTGCTGTCTGCTTCAGCATGGTAAACATTAGTAAGTTTAATCAAGAAGAAAGCTCAGTTTGCTTTTTCCTGTATTGACTCGGGGCTTTTAGTGCTATGGTGGTCTGTTCCGGATTCTTACCATGTTCTAAGCTCCCTGGGTGCTTGTATCTCTATGAAGAGCTGAAACTGTACATTCGACAGGTATTTGAATTGAGAGGACCGGTTTAAGGTGAAAACGTCTTTTTCTTTATTCTCATTGAGAAAGGAGGCAGGACTTTTATATCACCAAACTCAGCAAGTGTAAAATTACTAAGATATATCTTAGGTGAATGGAGTCACTACTTGTGATTAAAAAAAAAAAAAAAA
>JADRCC010159556.1:0-16686 GCA_019843855.1 Hylomyscus alleni
TTTACTACTACCATTCCCTTAAAAAAAATTCACTCATACGACGCTCTTTCGATCTACGTATATATATATATATATATATATATATATTTACTTTAACCCCTACGTTAGAGGCAGTATCATGCTACTTTTTAAAATGATGTTTTACAAAAAATAAAAAGACATTGAACTTCCAACTTCAGCAAAATTCTGCTGTCAAAATTTTATTCATATTAAGTGGCTTCAGCATGTCACTGCTTTCCTCTGAGAACTGGACTGGCTCTCTGTCAAATGCCAAATCGATTTTAAAATTGTATGGATGGCTCTGAGCTAGAATAGTTGGAAGCTGTGTATTTAATTGTGTTGGTGTCAGGACAGGAGCCAGAGTCTCTTTAGATAGGTGAGGCGCATGTTTATATCTTGTTCTAAGTTCAGGGGAGGTTACAAGTAGGGGCTTACCATTTTAGCTTGCACATAAGGTGATTACAGACTAAAATCAAGCATTCTTAAGAAAATCTTATATTCTAATGCAATATATACTAACTTTCAGGTAGTATTTTAAATGAGATTGTGTATGCTTGAGTTTTGTGATAAATAAAGGAGGATCAAAAGTGTTCCCACACAGTCAAGATGCAGTGTGCTCACAAAGCTCCCTGACAACATAATTAAAAATGTATGATGGGTTAGCAGAACCTGTGTTCTAACAGAGTGCTTACTTTTAAAAACAGTTAATCATTATTTTCATTTTGCCAATAAAATAACTCATTTAAAAGTGCACAATATAAAAAATTACATTCAGTATACTCGATGAGCACAAGTACAGTGCAATTAATTACTTTATTTCAGTTACAAATGTATCATCTTGAAAGTACATAAATACATGGATACAGAACTATAATCTTGGTTGCTAAGAAATACAAATATATATATATATAATTGGAGTGAAGAAAGTTCAGATCATCAAATTTCTACTTTTAACCAAGTAAGCAAAAGTGTTCCTACTCCCAGTGCAAGTGTGTGTGCATGTTTGTGTACATGTATGTGTTAGAGAGAGAGGGGGAAAAGGAGAGAGGGAGAGAGGGTTAATGGAAAAAAAGGAGGGAAGGGTAGAAAGGGAAATCCATATAACTTCAACATGTCAACACACTTTATATAAATGGAACAGTTCTTATCATTTAAGCTACATGGGACAAAGGGTAAGAAGTAAAGAAAAATGAAACAACGTTTTTGAGGAAGAAACAAAAGAATTTACATTCACAGGAGATTGATTGAAATAAAAAAATGGAAAGATAGTAAAAAACCTGAAAATGAAGAAGGAAGAAAAAATAAGTAGGGAATTGCTAAATTACATACTCTGAACTTTAGGAAGAGTTGTGGAAAATTTTAGATACAGTAGTAGTAGAAACTAAGCTATTTAGTTGTGCTACTGAAAAACATGGACAAAAGAATGAAGTTAGTGACCAGCTCCAGCTGTGGACTCCTGTAATTATGGAGTAAAGAGACCTTTAAGTGTCTGTAAAACACGCTGTATTGATTATACTGCTGAGGCAGAATATGTGAAAAAGAATCAATAATATTTTATGGACTTTGTCTCACCACACTACAACCCTTATCATGGTTTCATTTTTTTTTCGAGTCAGGGTTTCTCTGTGTAGCCCTGGCTGTCCTGGAACTCACTCTATAGACCAGACTGACCTTGAACACAGAAATCCACCTGCCTCTGCCTCCCAAGTGCTGGGATTAAAAGCATGCACCACGCCACCACCACCCGGCTCAGGTCATGGTTTCATTCTTAAGTATTTAAAAGAGAACGTGCTCCCAACATATATGTAGCCAGAACTACTATTTTCTGCTCAGCTCATTTGAAATTCTATAGATGAAATATTGTCCAAAAAAAAAATGACAGTGTCCGTGTACATTCACATAAAACTATAAGCTTAATGATAGGGATGGCTAATCATGCTTTTGTTTTGTCTGAACATACAACACTGAATGCTATGTTACTAATTTATTATCAGGTGAAGACATATAATTAGGGATACAGTATGAATATATCTGCTATCTTCTTTTAAATGAGAGAAGAATATATAATAATGAGGCTACCCAAACAGGTTATGTTTAAGTGCTAATAGGTTTTATCACTTGTTCATTGTAATCTCAGTACATTTCCGTTGGTTTCTAGACAAGCTATTAATAATTAATAATAATGCAAGCTTCCTCCCATTTTGTACCAGGTTTTAATTTAAACTCCCAGGTTCATGCTTGTGCTTAAGATTCTTCTTCTCAGGCCTTCCCAGCAACCATAATAAATTCTCCCACCATTCTCTCTCGTTGGCTCCTATAACGCTGGCTGAGACATCTCAGTTGTGAAGACAGTATCACAATTTCATGAAAATTTCAAAGCAAGGGTTTTTTTAAATATAAAAAACTTTGGTTTTTTTCTTTTTCATATTGGATATTTCCTTTATCTATATTTCAAAGGTTCTCCTCTTTCCAGGTTTCCCTCCCTCCTGGAAACACCCTATCACATCCTCCCTCCCCATGCTTCTATGAGGTGTTCCTACACCTACCCACCCACTCTCCCTGCCCTCAATTCCCCTACACTGGGGCATCTATGGAGCCTTCATAGGACCAAGGACCTCTCCTCCCATGGATGCATGACAAGGCCATCCTCTGCTACATATGCAGCTGGAGCTATGTGTACTCCTTAGTTGATGACTTAGTCCCTGGAAGTTCTGGGGACTGGTTGGTTGATATTGTTGTTCTTCCTATGGAGTTGCATACTCCTTTAACTCCTTCAGTTCTTTCTCTAACTCCTCTACTGGGGACCCGTGCTCAGTCCAGTGGTTGGCTGGGAACATCCACCTCTGCAGGGTTCTGGCAGGGCCTCTCAGGAGATAGCCATATCAGGCTCCTTTCAACATGCATTTCTTGGCATCCACAATAGTGTCTGGATTTGGTAACTATAAGGATAACTTAGTCTCCCTTATTATTGAGCTTCATGTGGTCTATGAATAGTATCTTGTTTATCTGGAGTTTTGGGCTAATATTCACTTATCAGTTCATGCATACCATGTGTGTTCTTTAGTGATTGAGTTACCTCACTCAGGATAATATTTTCTAGTTCTATACATTTGCCTAAGAATTTCATGTATTCATCAATTTTAATAGTTGAGTAGTACTCCAATGTGTAAATGCACCACATTTTCTGTATCCATTACACTGTTGAGGGATACTTAAGGTTATTTCCAACTCCTGGATATTATAAATAAGACTGCTATGAACATTGTGTAGCATGTGTCATTATTATATGTTGGAAGATCCTCTGGGTATATGCTCAGGAATGGTATAGCTAGGTCTTCAGGTAGTACTACATCTAATTTTCTGAGGAACTGCCAAACTGATTTCCAGAGTGGTTGTACCAGCTTGTAATCCCACCAGCAATGGAGGAGTCTTCCTCTTTCTCTACATTCTTGCCAGCATCTGCTGTCACCTGAGTTTTTGTTCTTAGCCATTCTTACTGGTGTGAGGTGGAACCCAGGGTTGTTTTGATTTGAATGTCCCTGATGACTAAGGATGTTGAACATTTCCTTAGGTGATTCTTGGCCATTCAATATTCCTCAGTTGAAAATTCTTTGTTTAGCTCTGTACCCCATTTTTATAATAGGCTTATTTGGTTCTCTGGAGTCTAACTTCTTGAGGTCTTTGTATATTAGCCCTCTATGGGATATAGGGTTGATAAAGATCTTTTCCCAACCTTTTGGTTACCTATTGGTCCTATTGATAGTGTCCTTTGCATTACAGACTTTGCAATTTTACAGTCCTTTGCCATTATCAATTCTTGATCTTACAGCAAAGGCAATTGGTATTCTGTTCAGTACATTTTCCCCTGTGTCCATGTGTTTGAGACCCTTCCCTACTTTCTCCTTTATAAGTTTCAGTGTATCTGGTTTTATGTGGAGGTCCTTGATCCACTTGGACTTGAACTTTGTACAAGGAGATAAGAATGGGTCAATGTGCATTTTTCTTTATGCTGACTGCCAGTTGAACCAGCACCATTTGTTGAAAATGCTTTTTCCACTGGATGGTTTTAGCTCCTTTATCAATGAGCAAGTGACCAAATGTTTGTGGGTTCATTTCTGGGTCTTCAATTATATTTCATTGATCTTCCTGCCTATCACTGTACCAATACCATGCAGTTTTGTTTTGTTATTTTATTTTTTTAATCTCTATTGCTCTGTACTACAGCTTGAGGTCGGGGATGGTGATTTCCCCAGAAGTTCTTTTACTGTTGAGAACAGTTTTCGTTATCCTGTTTTATTTTTTATTTTTATTTTTTTGGTATTCCAAATGAATTTGGAAATTACTCTTTCTAACTCTTTGAAACGTTGATTTGGAATTTTGATGAGGACTACATTGAATCTGTAGATTGCTTTCCGCAATATGTCCATCTTTACTTTTAAACCCTGTCGATCCATGAGCATAGGAGATCTTTTCATCTTCTGAAATCTTCAATTTCTTTTTCCAAAGACTTCTTCTATTTCTTTAGGAGTTATGGGACTGTTTAGGTGGTTTATATGATCCTTTTTAAGCTTGGGCACCTAGTATATATCTAGAAAATTGTCCATTTCATCTAGATTTTCCAATAGTTGAATACAAACATTTTTAGTAGGATCTGATGATTTTTTTTTAATTTCCATGGTTTCTGTTGTTAAGTCTCCCTTTTCATTTCTGATTTTCAAATTCTCTTATGATATGCAAGTGCAGTGCCTTGAAGCACCAAGTTCGGATAGAATCCATACAGACAAGAAATTTCTTTTTTTTTAACTGAAAATTGATGTTTTCACATATACTTTATCTTGATTATAGTTTCACTTCCCTTGATTCCTCCCCACATGCCCTCGTTTTCAGATGCACTTACTTTCTGTCCCTCATTAGAATAGAACAGGCTTCTATGAGATGACAAGACATGACAAAATAAAATATAATAAGATGAAGTGAATATATGTCTTATCACAGTTGGACAGGATTCATTCCGTAAGAGAGAACCCATGGCCAACACTGTCTGGGTAACCATGAACCTGCGGCTACATAGTGTAGAGACATAGGATAACATAAAAGTACCATTGGTTTCAATAAGAACAATAACTTAAAGATCATTAAAATGACTCCTAATTATATTCTTCTATACTCATAGATTGTGTCTTATCCAGTCATCATCAGAGAGACTTCCTCTGGCAGCAGATGAGAACATATGGAGATGCCCACATTCAGATATTATTCAGAGAGTGTCTAAATGAGAGGTCTCCATGAAATACCTACCTTCAAAGCTGAAGAAATCTCAAGGAAGAGGAGGGAGAAAGATTCTAATAACCTCAGGGATGGAGAACACCAGGAGAACCAAGACCCCTGAATCAATGAATCAAGTTGCATAAGAGCTCACAGAGACCGAAAAGCAAATGCATGGCCAGCATGGGTGTGTACCAGGTCCTCTGCATATATACGTGTATGTGTAATATATATGCATATATAATATTAAATATATAAAATATATTAAATATAATATTGTAGCTATTAGCTTAGTATTTTAATGGCACATCTAACTGTAAGAAACCAATTGGTTTCTGACACTTATGCCTGCTTTTGTGATTCTTCTCCTGCTCATAGACAGGTAATTTCAAGGGAGTTAATGCCTACTTTTGTCCATCTATAGTAATTATTAGGCATGGAGTCATCACAAGTCCCCCATTAAACTTGAATTATATATTGAAGTGAAATAAGACACAGAAATTTATGCTAGAAAAAAATAGATATCATACAATTTAATTCATCAACATGTTGTTTTATTCTTGATTCTAGTCAAATATCATTTGTTATTTCTAAATACATATATTCAAACTTGATAAATATTCTATTACCAACACAATAAAACAAATCTAAATTTATTATGGAGATATAAGTTATTAACAATGCTAAATCCAATATTTTTGGTCTTTGTTTTGCAGAAGAGTTTCAATAGAATTAGACCTAGGGCCTCGAATCTGCTAGGAAAATAATCTACCACTAAGACAAATGTTTAACTCCATGGCTACATTTAATTATGTAGTATTGTAAAGTAGGAATTCTTAGATCTTATCCCATTTAACCAATTAAAGTTAAGTTCCATTACACTCTGTAAATCCTGGCATAAATCTTACAATAATCCCATTATTCACACTGTATTTTACAAAGGGGATACTCATAGCTATTTTGAATAAGTGATTTATTGGCAGTCTTTTTCTTTAAATAAAGACATTGTGTTTTTATATTGAAAATATTTTGACATACTTAAAAATTCAGATGTGATAAATTTTTATTATTTAATTCTTGCTTAAATCTGATTTTATAATGGTGTCTTACTTTCCTTTTAGGGAATGATAGACTTAATCAAATTTATTATGACTATTGGAAACTTCATAAAATTGAGTTTAATTTAGAATACATTATGAAAGTGTTTGCCTAAAACATCACATGTCTTTTTGTAGCAGAGTGAATTTTACTTTAATTTAGTTTTTTCTATATTGCTGATAGAAATATTTTAATATTATAGACTATTACACTTAGAGTTTCTATTGCTGCAGAGGTACCATGAGCACTGAAACTCTTCTAAAGGAGAATATTTAATAGGACTGTGTTACAGTTCAAAAGGTTAGTCCGTTTTCATTATCATGGGAAGGAAAGTATGATGCAGGCAGACATGGTATTAGATAGGTAACTGACATTTATACATCTAGATAAGCAGGCAGCAAGGAAAGAGAGTGACACTGGGATTGGTTTGGACATCTGAAACCTCAGAGACACAGTGACATACTATCTGCAAGAAAGCCACAAATATTCCAAAAGGGCCATACCTCCTAATAGTGCCATTCCCTTTGGGCCTAAGGGATTCTTTTTATTCAAATTGCTATAGGTATTAAATGGTTATATAACACAAGAAAAAAGTTTGTCCCTGTACATTATATGGTAAAAATCAATTGATTTGATGCTAATCAATTTAAAAAATATTAAATAATCATTTAATATAGAATAGTATATAGTATAAATTATAAAATAAATTCATTAAATTATCAAAGAGATTGATTCATGAAAGTAATAGACTTCATAAATTTTTTCTAAAGAGGTTGATAATATCCCATACAATCATGCACTATTTTAAACTAATTTGTCAATGTTTTGGGAATTAACAAAATGACTACTGTATTTTCAACATTTCTAAGCCTGTCACTTTTATCTACCTCTTCCACCTTTCCCCCTTACATATTTCAATCTTTTCTTTTCTTTGTTTTTGAATATCCCAACACATACAATTTAACAATACTGGGTCAGAAAAAAAGATGATGCATGAAACTGAATCTTATAAATAACAAAGAGAATAACTAGGGCAGCATCAAGCTAATGTGGTTTCATGACCAGTTCCTATATACACATACACACACACACAGATACACACAAATGTATACATATATACATATAAAAATGATGAATGAAAAATACTACAATCAGTATTCTTTAAATTTTTTTGCTACCTTCTCATCTCCAGTCCTCATGAGACTTTATTGATGTTTTAGACTATATTTCCCACTGTAGACTACCAGAATTTCAAATTTTAGTTAGATTACAAATATAATAAAATACATTTTCCCTTTACTTGCTACATGAATTTTAAACAGAATGTTCACTTCAGAATAAATAGATATGATATGTGTATCAATAGTATTCAGAATTCTACTGAAGAAAGTATATTGGTACATATACAAAATCAAAGACAATGTCTCAAGATTCCATAATAAGGATAATAAGGGAACTGGAGAGATTTTTTGGTGGTTGAGAACACTGGCAGATCTTGAAAATGTCCAAGTTTTGTTTTTTTACCACTCCAGTTTCATTTGAAGTAGTACTTTCTTTAGGGTGCTGCAGGCACAAGATATACACGTCTTGTTCTTTTATTCATGCAAAACAAAACCCTTCTTACATAAAAATTTGAATAAATCATTAACTAAAAAAATCCATAGTAAAATAAGGGCTGTGTGCAAGGTGGACAAATTGAATTTGATGCATTTTTCTTATGTAATACTCTAATATTCTATTTTAATCTGTAGGTTTCAGAATCCTTTCTAAACAAAAAAGAAGGAGATGTGATTTAGGAATATCATCTCTGCCAGTAAAAGTTCATTTTTGGCGTTTGCAAGTAGTATGGATTCCTAGGTGGGGTGGTCTATGGATACCCTTCAATCTCTCCTCTTTTTTTCCATGCATTTCCTTTAGACAGGAACTAAACCCCAAAACTATTTCTGATGCCAAGAAGTGCTTGCTGTCAGGAGCCTGGTATAGATGTCTCCAGAGAGAATCTACCAGCACCTGACTAATACAGATGCTAATACTCACAGCCAACTGTCAGACTAAGGCAAGGAACCCTAATGGAAGAGTTAGGGGAAGGACTGAAGAAGGTTAGAGGGATTGCAACCCCATAGGAAGAACAATATTAATTAACAAGACCTCCTCACCCCAAGCTCTAGGGACTAAGCAACCAACCAAAGAGTATTCATGGATAGCCATAGCTCCAGTTACATGTGTATCAGAGGATTATCTTATCTGGCATCAGTGGGAGGGTCCTGTGGAAGCATGATGCCTCAGCATATGGGGATGCTAAGGCAGTGAGGTGGGAGTGGGTATGTAGGTAGGAGAGCACCTACTTAGAGGAAAGATGGAGAGAAGATAGGATAGGGGTGTTTGAGGAAGGGAGACCAGAAAAGGGACAAAATTGGAAATATAAATAAATAAAAAAATCTTCATTTTTATGAAATCTGTTTTTCATGGTATATAAGTACTTTTTCATCAAACTTCCTCAGTTATACCAACTAAGTAGAGAATCATTTTTTTAACTAGTAGCCATAGGATATTGCACAGTATAAATCAAATCTAAGAAAGGATAGATGGTAATGAATCTATCCTTCATTGCATCTCTGTCTTCATATGAAAAACATAGAAATCCATGCTGATATATGTCACCACATCAAAACTCATGCTTGCACCTTTGATTTGAATTCATGATCATACAGATTTTCAAATCTCTATAATTCCTATTCTATAGGTACCTAGATCAAATGATATATTTATGGGTTGTTTTGTTTTCACCTCCTAGACATTAAATATAGAAATCATAATATAATAATATTCAAAACAAAATAATGCAATATGCATGTCAAACACATTGGTTGATGAAGGTATACAGATATATGACAGAGTCTATAATGTATGCTTTATATAAATATATGAGTATACAGAAGTACACAAATGCATGCATAAAATACAAATATGAATCTTAGATAGGGGGCTAATTTAAAATATTAATATAAAATATAAATATCAAATCTCAAAAAAAGATGAAAAAGTAGCAATTTTCTGGAAAAAACTGATGAATAATATTAAAAAGAAACAATTTATGTAAACACACATACACATATTCATATATATGGAAACATATAAGTACTTTTATCTTTAATAAAATTACTAAATGTGGTAAGAAAACCACTACTGCTATGATGTAGTAAAATTAAAATTCATGATTTTTAGTTTTGGTTTATGTTCAACATCTAGTAATTGCATCTGTACAAAACAAAGTTAACATCTTGGAAGAATAACAGTACAGTGTGTGTGGTATCAATTTCAGACTGCAGTATCTAAGAAAGAGCATGAGGACCTAGAGTGCCAGCTAACAACTTTGGTTATTTGCACTTGCAGTTGCTGTAAATGTTTTCATTTCTTCTTTGCCTAGCTATCAAATCATGTATATGTATGTGTACATCCAGGATATTAGTACGGAGACAGACAGGTTTATTAATGGAACAGAGTTGAAGACCCAGAAATAAACCACACACTTAATGGACACTTGATCTTTGGGATAGAAACCAAAATTATATAATGGGAAAAAGAAAACATCTTAAATAAATGGTTCTGGTCTAACTGACAATCTGTATGTAGAAATATGAAAATACATCCATGCTTATCACCTTGCACAAAACTCAAGTTCAAGTGGATCAAAGACTCAACATAAAGCCATGTATATTGAATCTAATAGAAGTGAACGTGAGAAAAAAGCCTGGAGCTCATGGGCAAGTGGGGAAATTTCTTGAATAGAACTCCAATGGCTCAGGCTCTAAGATCAAGGAATGATAAATGGGACCTCTTGAAAGAGAAAAGCTTCTGTAGGACAAAACACATGGCCAATAGGACAAATCATCAACCTAGAGATTGGGAAAAAAAAATCTTCACTAACCCTACATCTGATAGAGGGCTAATATCCAAAATATATAAAGAACTCAAGAAGCTAACCTCCAAAAAACAAAACAAACCAATCAAAAATGAGTATAGATTTAACCAGAGAATTTACAAGAGGAAAATCTCGAATGGCTAAGAAGCACTTAGAGAAATGTTCATACTCCATAGTTATCAGGGAAATGCAAATCAAAACAACCCTGAGATTCTGCCTTACACCAATCAGAATGGTAAGATCAAAACCTCAGGTGACAGCAGATGCTGGTGAGGATGTGGAAAAAAAGGAACACTCCTCCATTGCTGCTGGGATTGAAAACAGGAAAAAACACTTTGGAAATCAGTCTGCAGATTCCTCAGAAAATTAGAAATTTATCTACCAGAAGACTCAGCTATACTACTCTTGGACATATACCCAAAAGATGGCCAACCATTCCATATATGCATATGTTCCTTCTATGTTCATAGTGGCCTTGTTTGTGATAGCCAGAAGCTGGAAAAAACCCTGATGTCCCACAGCAGTAGAATGGATACAAAAAATGTGGTTCATTTACACAATGGAATACTATTAAGAATAATGACATCCTGAGTTTTGCAGGCAAATGGATGGAACTAGAAATATCATCCTGAGTGAGGTAACTCACACCCAAAAGGACATGCACAGCATGTACCCTCTAGTAAGTGGATATTAGCAGAAAAAAAATATCCAAATACCCAGGATACAATCAACAGATCTCAGAAAGCTTAATAAACCAAAGAGTCCAAGTTAGGGAAAAGAAAGCAATCACATTATGATGGATGGAGGAACCTGGGTGTAAAAGGGAACATGTTGGGGAAGAGGGTAACATGATCAGATATTGGGTTGGGGGGAAGGGGACTGAAGCCCTGAGGGCCAGCAGAAAAATTGAAAACAGGCAGCCAGGCAGTGGTGGCACATGCCTTTAATCCCAGCACTAGGGAGGCAGAGGCAGGTAGATTTCTTAGTTCAAGGCCAGCCTGGTCTACAGTGTGAGTTCCAAGACAGCCAGGGCTACACAGAAAACCCTGTCTTGAAAAAAGAAAAAAGAACCTTAGATGAAATACCCTACAGAGGAGATAGGAAACTTGTAACACCCATCTGCAGCATAAAGATAGGGAATCAAGTGTGGAATGGGGTTGCCATTCCACAGTCACAATATATGACCCATAATTGTTCCTGTCTGAAAGAACTACAGGGATGGAAGTTCTTTCAATGGAGAGAGAAAAGCCTGAGGAAAAGAAGTTTCAGTAACAGGCACAAATTAGGATCTAGCTCAACGGGAGGCCCCAAGGCCTCACACTATTTCTGAGGCTATGGTGTGCTCACAAAAAGTGGCCTATCATAACTGCCCTATGAAAGCCCCAACAAACAGCTGAAAGAGTCAGATGCACCCAACCAATGGACAGAATCTGCTGAAACCTGTGGTTGAGTTAGAGAAAAGCTTGAAGAAACTGAGGAGGAGGGCATCCCTGTAAGATGGCCAGCAGTCTCAACTAACCTGTACTCGAGATCTCTTAGGCATGGGGCCACCAGCCAGGTAGCATACACCAGCTGATATGAGGCCACCAAAACATATACAGCAGAGGACTGCCAGGTCTGGACTCAGTCAGAGAAGATGTTCCTAACCCTCAACAGACTGGAGACCCCTGGGAGTGGGGACATCTAGTGGGATGGGGGGTGGGAGGATGGGGACATCTTCCTGGAGTCAGGGGTGGTGAGGAGGTGTGTGATGTGGAATAGTCAAAGGGTGGACAGGGAGGGGATCAAATCTGGATTGAAAAAGAGATATAATTTTTTAAAAAAAATCTATCTTTAATCAATTAATCAATAAATGAACAAAAGACAAGTGAATGCCACCCCAGTATATTTGTTTGCCTTGTTTGAACTGTTATATATCCTTCTATAAAGGGAATTCCCTATCAAGAAAAAAATAAAAAATAAAAGTGACTATAGCATTTATTACTAAGTTCTAAAAAGTTTCCTATGAAAGCTATCTAAGAAAAAGAGGAAAAGCAGAAAGATCCTAAGCAGGGCAAGGCAAATTTTCCTCTCACTTCTCTTCTTTGTCTAAGAAGTGTTCTATCCAAAGAAGTTCTCCTTAGTTCAGTTCCTCTGAAAGTTCTCTTGGTATAAGTGCTTTGGAGGTGCATATACATCTTTTCAGAATACATGATCACATGGTAAAAAGTTTATCACAAGTTCACACATAAAATTCCAATCATAAATTGAAATCGAAGTTTACAACAGGAGTC
This sequence comes from Hylomyscus alleni, assembly GCA_019843855.1. Lineage (NCBI taxonomy): Eukaryota > Metazoa > Chordata > Mammalia > Rodentia > Muridae > Hylomyscus > Hylomyscus alleni. The sequence continues at coordinate 12,559 of JADRCC010159556.1, forward strand.
ATTATCTGGCTAAGCATTCATCACCATCACAGCTCCGCAGGTTCATTGAAAGTTAAAAACCATAACTCAGTTAGTAGTGAAGTTTTGTAAAGATAAATCCAGTCAATATTTTATCTTTTGTTCTAGCACCTATTAATAATTAGTTCCCTTTTTATGACCTTTGGTAATTGTTTTACAACCTCTTGGAATGTGCTCATAGTAGTTGAATTCTGTTTACTATCTAGAAGCAATTAACTGGTGACACATGGAAGACTGACAGAGTTCTCATTGAACATTTGACAATCAGAAAATGACCTAGTAACAGTCTCACTATAAAACAGCTTAGTAAATACTGATATAATTTTAGAAATTCTTATAGGATAATTATTGAGAATTAAGAAGTCATTTATTTGTCTATTTAACTTCACTGCAAGGCAGTACATCTTTGTACATCTGCAAAGATCTGCTCAAAGGACTTATACTTAGTGATTGTTATATGTGCTTAATAATAACAGGAAATGAATATTAACAGCAGGGATCTTTACTAAAATGATAATTTCCTGGGCCACTCCTGTTGGAGCTTTGTCATAGATATAATCTAAGGTGAAGTCATCTCAGAAACATCACCTGCTCGTTATTATGGCTCCTGACACAAACCCAATGTCAACTTCTAGCTTCTACTCATACATACAAAGAAGTGTATATCATGTATATGTGCAAACATAGATATATCCATACACCACAAAGGAAAAAATTAAAATATATACATTTGAAGTGAATGGAGTTTAGAAGATTTATTTATGTGACAGCATAGCAAGAATACTCAATAATACTACATTATATATTTCAAAAGCAATTAAAGTAAATATTTTACATATTCTTACCTTAAAATTTAGTTATTTATATTTAAATTAATTGACATTGCACATGGAATCTACAAATATTAACATTATATTACCACAAATATATATGTTTCTTTATCAAAACTTTAAAAATTAAGCAGTCTCAATACTCATTTTAACAGGAACAAAAGCAAAAAGACAATAATCACAAGATCTTTCCTATATGTGTAACTAATATGTACTTATAACATACATGAATTCAAGAGGACTATGACATTTGAAGAGTAGAGATGGAGTGTAGCATAAGTTAGTAAGGATAGAGAAAGAATGTTATATGTATATGGGTATATATTTATGTATATATAATATGCTTATATATTATATATATGATTCACATATATAATATAATATACAATATATTATATATGTAATTTATTTATCATCAAGTGAATCCTGTTCTTCCATTTAATTAAGATGTAAATAAATTTTAGATTTAATTGTTCTGGTACTCATGGTAAATGATGTAATTAATCTTACATTTGATAATGTAAAACCATGTAAATATTACATTAGCATAGATTTACACATTCAATTGTTAAAACTTATAATAGTTGGATATAGTTTGGCAGAATAAGAAGGAATGACCCCTCATTGTCAATGGAATGATGATAGACAGTATTTACCATGGTAAATTATATAAAATAAATAGAAATAAAGTATTTTATTTGACTTGTAAAACTGCTGTCTATTAAAGTAAAAGAAGAGCTAGAAGAACATATCTATGGTGCACATAGAGGCAACAGCTTATGAGTTAGTCACACCTGCACTCCAGTTGTTCACGACCCACATGAAGACCAAGCTGCACATCAGCTACTCATGTGCAGGGAGGTCAAGGTCTAGTCCATGTATATTCTTTGGTTGGTGATCAGTCTCAGATACTACTAGGGCACAGGTTAGTTGACTATGTCAGTCTTCCTATGGAGTCCTACCCCATCTGGGGTCTGCGATCTTTCCTCTTAGTCTTTTATAAGAGTTCCCAAGATTCATCCATTGTTTGGCTGAGATTGGGCACATCTGTCTCAGTCTGCTGCTGAGTGAAGCCTCTCAGAGGATAGTCATGCTAGACTCCTGTCTGCAAGCATAACAAAGTGTCATAAATAGAGTCAGTGATTGGTGTTTGCTCATGAGATGGATCCCAAGTAGGTACAGTAATTGGTTGTTCATTCCCTCAGTCTAAGTTCCATCCCCCATCCCTGGGTTTCTTGAAGACAGGATAAATTTTTGCTCATGTATAGGTAAGATTAGCATAGTGAAAATAGCCATCTTACCAGAAGTAACCTATGAATTCAGTGCAGTCCACATCACAATGCCAATGAAATTTTTACAGAACTTAAAAGAGCAATCCTCAACTTTGTGTAGAAAAATAAAAAAATGCAGAATATCAAAAGCATTCCAGAACAATATAAGAACATCAAAAGTAATCACCATCCTTGACCTCAAGCTGTGTTACAGAGAAATAGTGACAAAAATGCATGGTATTGCTATACAAACAGACATATTGATCAATGGAATAAAATTTAATACCCAGAATCAAACCAAAACACCTATGGACACCTGATTTTTGATAAAGAATCTAAAACCATACACTGGATAAATAAACTATATCCAACAAATGATGCTGGTCTAACTGGATGTCTACACATAGAAGAATGCAAATAGATTCATATTTATCATTCTACCCAAAAAATAATTCCGAGTACTTCAAAGAAATACCATTGAGTACATTGGTACAGAAGACAATTTCCTGAACAATACTCCAGTGGCTCTGGCCCTAAGATCAACAGGTGATAAATGGGACCTCATGGAACTGCAAAGCTTCTGTAAGGCAAAGGACACTGTCAATAAGACAAAATGGTAGCCTACATATTGAGAAAGGATCTTCACCAACCCTACATCTAAGAGAGGCTTTTTTTGTTTGTTTGTTTGTTTGTTTTTGTTTTGTTTTCAAGACAGGGTAGACCAGGCTGGCTTCGAACTTAGAAATCCACCTCCCAAGTGCTGGTATTAAAGGCATGGACCACTACTGCCTGGCCTGACAGAGGCTTAATATAAAAATTTGCTAAGAACTCAAGAAATTAAACATCAAAACCCCAAATGACCCAATTTGAAAATGTGGTACAGAGCTAAACGGAGAGTTCTCAACAGAGGAATCTCAAATGGCTGAGAAGTCCTCAAAAATTGTTCAAAGTTCTTAGTCATCAATGAAAGGCAAATGAAAACTTTGAAAAACAATCTTATACCTGTCAGATTGCTAAGATCACAGCCCCAAGTGATAGCATATTCTGGCCAGAATGTAGAGAAAAGGAACATTTCTGCATTGATAGTGGGAGTACAAACATGTACAACCACTTTGGAAACCCATTTGGTGGTTTTTCAGAAAACTGGAAATAGTTCTTCATCAAGACCTGTCTATACCACTTCTGGCCATATACCCAAATGATGCTCCACCATCCCACAAGGATTTCTGTTCAACTATCATCATTCCAGTTTCATTCAAAATAGCCAGACTGTAGAAACAACCTAGATGTCCTTCAATTGAAGACTGGATAAAGAAAATATGATAAAATTCTATCTACTTATTAGTAACAAAGACATCATGAATTTTGCAAGAAAATGGATGAATTTTGAGAATATGATCCTGGTGAGGATATTCAAAACACAGGCATGGTATGTACTCACTTATAAATGAATATTAGTCAAAAAATACAGAATAAGCACCCATGTTACACTCCTCAGATCCAAAGAAGCTAAACAAAAAGGGATGATGGTTGAATCTCACTTAGAAGTGGGAATTAAGTAGTCATCAGATAGCTAGAGAGAGCTGGAGGGAGGGGAAGGGAGAGTGGGAGGGGAATGGGGTGCTCAGGATCAGGTATGGGGAGGGGCAGGAGAGATGGCCAGGTAGCCATGAAAATGAATGAAAATATGCAACTGATGAGTTTGAGGAGGTGGATGTCATCTGGATGAGACAGAGACTTGGATAAGGGAGGCAATGGGGATATCATCAGCTGTTCCCCACAGCACTGGAGATATGGAATCTGAAGAGGCCACCTACTTTAACCAGACAGGAACCTCAGTGGAGTGACAGTGACACCAACCCAGTCACGAAACTTTCAAGAAATGCAGGGGCAGCATGTGAGGAATAGAGCAGAGAGTGAGGAAATAGTATGGCTGTTTTTTAACCTTTCAGCAAAAGAGACAACACACACACACACACACACACACACACACACACACACACACACAC
>JADRCC010159559.1:0-11699 GCA_019843855.1 Hylomyscus alleni
AAAAAAAAAAAAAAAAAAAACCCAAAAAAACCACACAAGTATTTATTTGACCAAGCATTTGTTCAAATGCCAGGCATTACACTATTCACTAGAGATAAACAATGGATTAGACTTCTCTGGTCCAGTCTAGCAAAGACCAACGCACAGTAAGAAATGCTAAGTAGAAAGGACAGGTGTTCAGTACATGTAGTTGGGCACCTGGCCTAGAGGACACCCCTGAAGCTTCTTAGATGATATGCAAGCCAAGTTCCACAAGATGAACAGAAGTCTGTCTTCTATCTACCCTGATAGCAATGAAGGCAGGGGAGTGGTGTGAGGGAGTTGACTGTAAAGCCATCTGATGGAGGGAAGGTGAGAGGAGGAGCAGGTTTGGGAGAAAGAGCCAAGATGTGAGGGAGCAGAGTGCTAGCAATATTAGCAATAGCAACTAGGATTTGGGGGGAAAATCTCAGGAGACAAAAATTTCGAAGTATCTGAATACAAGTGATAACTCAAGTCATTGAAAGAGATCAACTAAGGAAGTAATGTAGGGAAATGAGGCAAGGGAGTCTTAAAAGGAAACAAAACAGAACAGCAAACACAACAACCAGACAGACAGACTTAAGGAAGACGTGACTGCAATGCTACGATGATCTCAAGAAGGCAAAAATACTGATGAAAACACTGAACTTGAGTGATCTGTCGGGCAATATGGGAGCCTGGGCAAGCAAATATTTGAACTAGTGGGAATGAGAGAAATGGGAAGGGACAGTCAAGGACACAGAGTTGTTGTTTTAAATGGCACTTATTTTAACTATATTCATTGATACAACAGGACCAGTAACAACTACATATTTAAAAACGAAAAAGAAAAGAAAAAACTGCCATGCAGCTATCGTTACTTCCAGAAATAAAAAAAATAAAAAAACCCCAAAAAACAGCAAAACACCTTAAACCAGCAGTTTTCAACCCATGGGTCTTGCCCCTTCTGGGGGGTTGAATATCAGATATCCTGCATATTGGATATTTACATTACAATTCATAACAGTAGCAAAATTACAGTTATGAAACAGCAAAGAAATAATTTTATGGCTGGGGGGAGTCAACACAACATGAGGAACTGTATTTAAGGGTTGCAGCATTAGGAAGGTTAAGAACCACTGCCTTAAACAAAGAAACAAACACAAAATGAGACTAGTTACAGCAAACTATTGCTGAGGGTCACTTAAAAAAAAATCCTTAGCTTATTTATATCTCCCCCATGTTCACACAGTGGTTACACGATGCAAACTAATTTTATTATCACCTTAAGCAAAACAGGAGAACTTGACAGAATGCACAAGATATTAATATTTAGGGGCTAGAAATAGAAGACAGGAGCAGCTTTCAGGACTTCCAATCATTCTCTCAAATAATAAAAGTATCTGAAGTATTTGTGTGAAAGGTAATACACAAAGCTACCAGGAAACTACAAGTAGACTTATTTTCCAGGTACTTAAGCTTATTCTTTGATAAGCAGAATGTCAACCTGACACTAGCTTTTCTTCTCTAAACTGTTGGAACTAGGCTTCCCTATCGAGTATACAGCATCGGCTTTCACTGGAGATTTCCCTGTCCTTTGCAATAAGACGATGTATACTCAGTGGGGGGAGGTGCTGGCACTTTGGGAGTAACAGCTGATTCTTTATGGCATCAGGCTGTCTGAACACCATAGGAAGGAGAACTCTTCTTGGCTTACATGCCAGCACAACCCTCCAGTAAATACTACAAAGGTGCCCCTAACACTTTCCAGCACTCTCTGGAAGGAAGGGTTGCTACCTTTGGTTTAGAACCACTGATCTAACTTTGGTTGTTAGACTCAAGTGGCTTAAGCATCAGTTCCTTCCAAATGCTTAGTTGTAATCAGGTTCCTAGAACGTGCAGCACAATGCGCTGCGATAGTTAAGACAGAACGGAGCACATCAGCTTGTAAGCTGTATGAGGATGAGTTACAAATCGGTGCTGCTTTTAGATCAGGGTGACATGTTGAGCTTTACCTTAAGATTGACTCTTCCACAGTTAATATGTCTGATAACTATAGCACAAAACCGAAATAGAAATAGCAATTATTACAGTCTGTGGATAAGGTTGCTTCTTGAGATTTAAATATTTTTACTTGTGCACTGTCTTAACTACTCAATGTGTAAGACAGTTCCAAATTCTAGAGTAAATCCATTTCCTGTAGCTAACAAAATCTGACACATCATTTCAAAATAAAGTGTCTCCCTTAAGCATAGCTTCTTTATAAAACATTAATACTCATGAAGATAAGACAAAAAAGCTAAAGCCTTCATTAACTCCTGATCTTGAAGCGTAAAAGTCTTTTCCCCCTTACAGTTTGGATAGGGCCAAAGTTCTGTCTAGAGCAGGAAAAAAAAAATTACTGACTGGCAGTGATCAAGATTCCATACTTACCATGGTCCTTTGATAGATGAACTGAAAAAATTGCTCCAGCTGTGAAAAAATAAGGAGCAAATCACCAATAATTGGTTATTCTTAACTCCTGAGAGTAAGAAGCCTTCTAAATCAGAAAGTTAAAGTAATTCTCGCTGCTCTAACACCGAATCGATTACTTCCTCCACCCGTAACGTCACCATCAACCGGGTGGGTGGGGGTGGGGGCTGTATTTACTTCACTCAGAAATATGCTTTAAAAAATAATCTTAAATTCTGTTAGCTAGATAAAATACCTCCACTGTGTATATGCTACTCCTTTTCAGAAACTTAATTTGCTATGTGAGTTTCTGTAAACTGACTCAAATACACTTTTAAGGAGCTGGTCATTTCAAACCATGTGTCACACTTTCCACTGTGTCAAAATAAGAGCTGAAACTTCTGGCATATATCTTTAGACCATTTTAAAACCAGACTTCTAGTTCAACTGACAATATCAATATTAAATTTGTTGAAAATCAGTTATAATAAAAGTAAAAGGCAATGACTTTTCCATTAAACTACAATTTTTTAAAGGTGCCATTCTTAATGCTTCAGTCCCATGTTGCCGGATGAGATGGGAAAAGGCAACTCGTCAAGAAGTTTTCAATGTTTATCAATTTGGACATCTGTAATAAGTTCAATGCTTTACAACCATCCAAATGAGGAAATGTGAAAGAAAATCAAACTAATTTTCCCTTTTCGAATTGATTTCTTCTTGTACCACAATGGCTTATGAATCATTTCTTTCTCTCACAAGATCATCCCAACGAGGATCCATTTCAGTTGTGGCAACTCGAAACAGTGCTTGGAGATGCTCGTCCGTCAGCGGCTGGCTCAGCGTGTGCTGGTTTCGAGTTAAGTATGAAAAAGCCTTATCACAGATTTGGTTACTATCAAATAAGGATGCCACCTTATAGGCGACCCCTTTGATGATTGGGTAAGCGTCACCAGACAGTCCAGCATAAAACTGTCCCAAGTCTTTGACTCTGTACTCATTCCACAGGTCAGTGTTCGCCTGAAGTTTTGTTAGCTCCACTCTTACGGAAATAGGCGCATATTCCGGTTTAAAGCTAAATGGATTTGAGAAAAGTTCTAAGTCCTTTTTAATGAACCTGAGGTCCTTAAAATGTCTCTCAAAATCTTTTTGTAGGCGGGAGATCACCATTTGATACCTGTCAGGATCAAATATTTTTTGATCTTCCTTAAACTGCTGTTTAAGTTCATCAACGATTATGCTGAAGGCAGGAAAGTCTGTCAGATTTACTTCCTCCATATGTCTCTGAAGTGAACTCAGCTTGCCCTCAAAGGTACAGATGCGGTCAAAGGCAGCAGCGGCAAAGACTTTGCTGATTTGCAGCTCTTCACTGATCTCTCGAAGATAATCCATAATATCTACCAAGAAACCAAAATCACAAAGCCACTGCTTGTCTGAGAAATGAACTGTTGTTGCTCCCACTGAAACCAAGAACGCCTCGATTTCTTTTCTTAGTGAAAATATTAGCTTTAACGTTTTCCCTCTTCTCAGCCAGTTGTTCAAACACCGTCCATTAACTCGTTCGCCATGCTCTGATTCAGACTCAGTTAGTAAAGGCTGAAACTCCGGTCGCCTAACACCTCTGGTCTTAATCATAACTACCCATTCAGATATGGTATTTATGATCTGGTTAATATCAACATCATAAGAACTCAACAGTTCCAAGTGAAGAAATCCCGAATAGTGGATAACGTTCCAACAGTTGGGACTCACAGCCTTTTCTCTCATGTAAGAGACCAGTCCGGAGTTCTCACCAATCATCCTTAAAGTGTGGGTCGTGGTCAGTCCAACCATTCGCTGTAAGCTGAGCCCCGCCGTCTGCAGGGCCTCCAGAATTGCCGACATGAGAGCCCCAACACTGAAGTGATGAGTCAGGTTGATAATGGTCAGAAGATCTTCTTGCACCTCCAGGTCGCGGCCGACGCCACGGATGAAGACCAGCAGGTAGTTCTCATAGGCCACAAAAGCCTGGTCATCCAAAGCAAGGGAATAGGCTTTGAAGTCCCTGGCTCGGTTAAACAGCTGGCTCCGGAGGTTGCTGTCAATGCTCAGAATCCTCTGCTGCGTGATCTCTGGAGATAAGTCAATGCCTTCCAGGACGCCGACGTGATCGGGCAGCACCTCTCTGAGCAACACCTCCATGCACTGGTGTACGAAGTCACCCTCACCCCAGCCGCGACCCTTCAAGGCCAAGAAGCGGCAGAGGCCGAGGCCTGCCCGCGTCGCTCTCTCCTCCGGAGTGAGCACGGAGGCCAAAGACATGTCACCCTGCCGCAGGCGCTCCACCAGGGCCGCGCGCTCCTCGTCCCCTACAAACCGTTCGTAGAATTCGTGTTCGGCCTCGTAGTGGCGCCTCACGTCGCGTTCCCGAGTAGAGGCGACCAGGCGGCGACACACCAGGCACAGGGCCCCGTCACCTTCCGCAGGCTCCACCACCAGGTAACGCTGGGTCCACTCGGGCCGGAACACCAGAGCCTCGTCGACTTCCATCCTGATCCTCTTGGGCGTCATCCACATTCTGCGGAGGCCACCGGAGAACGCCGAGCTCTGAGGCCGCAGCAAACGGGGAGGAGCCCGACGAACGCCAAGCACCCCCTGGGTTCTGCGCCAGATCACCCGAGCAGGGGTGCGCCAGCCTCCGCCAGGGCACCTCCGTTCCTATTGGCTGGAGATTTCGTATTCCCTCAACTCTCACAAAGGAGCCAATAGGAAGAGCGGACTGTGAACTTTGACGCTCGAGCGCGTTGCCTTCTAGCCGGATGGACCTCCGCTGTTTAGGGCGGGACAGAGATCCCAGGAAGTGACGTTTAAGGCGCTTGACTGGCACTCATTCTGCCCAATCATCACTTGCCGCTGGGAAGGCGGTGCAGGACGGCGGTCGGCCGAAGCGAAAGGAAGAACTTGAGCGAGAGGAGCCCAAGTGATTGGCTGGCGGTGAACCCGGGCGCCAATATGGCGTTTGTAGCAGGGGTTATTCGGCGTCTGGATGAGACCGTAGTGAATCGCATAGCGGCGGGGGAAGTCATTCAGCGGCCGGCCAATGCTATCAAGGAGATGATTGAGAACTGGTACGGAGGGAGCGGAGCCGAGTTCCCCGGATGCGAGCCGGGACGGGCCGACCCACCTGCTGCCGTCGGCCACCTTGCGGGGCGCCGGGCACGGGGACCGTGGGGTCCGGGCACAGCCAGGCCGGTTTCCTCCTATGCGCACGGTCGAGGGTCCTCACGGCCTCCGCGAGATCTGTTTGGCTCGCAAGTAGGAGAGGCGCGTGTGGTATTGGTTTAATGGTACCTTCCCGGAGGAAGCGTCTCACCACCACATTACATACACAGAAGATGATGCGCGACTGACGATGTGTGAATGCTTAAGGGTGGAAGAGAGAAACAGTCTTCAGAGTATGCCATTTGAGGTTTATCATTCATTCCCGGAATAATCCGTACACATCCAAGGCACAGTCTCTTCTGAGCTTTATTCAAACGCATCAGGCCAGTGGACATGGGGACTCTCCCTAGTTAATGTTGAAACCGAGACTTAGACCCGCCAGGTTGTGGAGGGGAGAAGTTAAACGCGTACAGTTTAACCTTTAAAAGGCACCGTGAATAGTATACCCCGAAATAGACAATCCACCAAGTAAGTTAAAAAAAGGGCACTCTGTATACATAAAGCCTTTGTGTTAATATCAATTGATGTCAATGAAAGCCCATACATTGTTACCAAGAAAAGGAAGACAAATAAATGTTCAGTGAAGAATAGCTGTCTGGTAGAAGTGCACCGAAAAGACAAACTATTCAGAACAATGACACTGAAATAAATGACCTCAGGCCCTTTTTGGGGTCCAAAGACCTTATATACGGGAGTCACCTAAGACTATTGGAAAACATAGATATTTACATAACAATTCAGAGCAATAGCAAAATTACAGTTAATGAAGGAGCAACAAAATAATTTTGTAGTTAGACTCACCGCAACATAGCAAAGGGTCGCAACTTTAGGAAGGTTTTGCCACAGGGAGAAAGGAAACGTTAAGCCTTAATTAACCAAAGGAAGGCACAGGGAGCCTTCAGACTTTTGATGTGGTGTCAGTAGACTGCTGTAGGGCAGCTTTTGCCTTGACTGTTAGGATGAACTGGAGAACTTGAGTCAGTTGTACTATGCCTGAATACCGTACAATAAAACTAAGCTTAAAAGTAGCATAGCAACTTGCATGCAAGCAGAGATTTTGCAAAGATTCTACTTAAATATTTAAGTCAAGGTTTTTGATACAGAGGTGCTAATAAAAGTCTATTACTTTAGTAACTTAATGGTGTTTTTGTTTAAATAAAGGGATTTTCATGAGAGGAGCTGAGAACTTCCTCTTTTTCATGCAGCCCCAGGTCAAATTTGTTTCCTGTGATAGATATTCTAAGAGTATAGGCTGCTCTGAAAACACAAGAGTTTCATTCTTTTAAAGATTATTTCCTCTTTTTAATTTAGTTTATTTTGTTTACTGATTCGTGTGATAAGGATTATGTATACAACACACTTGTGAAGGTCAGAGGACAACTTTGATTCTTTCCTTCCATCATGTGGGGCCCAGAGATTGAACTCAGATCCTCTGGTGATGCTAGGTGCTTTTACCCACTCAGACATTTTATAGTCCCTATTGGCATCCTTTTTTTTTTAATTTTAAATTTTCATTTTATTTGTGTGGATGTTTTGCCTGCATGTATGTCTATGCACCATGTACATGGATTGTTGTCAGAGACCAGAGAGGGAGTCAGGTCCTCTGTAGCTGGAGCTACAGATGCCATGTGGATGCTGGGAATGAGCTCTGGTCCTCTGGAAGAGCAAACAGGACTCTTAATGCTCAGCCATCTCTCTAGACTCCAGCTCCTTAAGCCTCTTACAGAAATGTCTGTATGGCAGTTTTTCTTCATCATGAATCCGTTTTCTTTATAAGAGTAGAGGACAGCTGCATTTTTAAGTGATGTTTATTAGAGTCACTTAGAATCCAGAGACTGATTAGAGTTGTCATAACAGCGAACACAGTTGAGAAGAGAGTAAGAAGCACTTGTGCTGAAGGAACTGCCCTACAGGGACAGAAATGTGCTCTGTCCTTGCCACTTAGGTAATGTGTGTGTTCGTACAGTACCCACATTGAGCTTGTAAGACTAAGACAAAAAGCATGCTCGTCAAGCACTATGTGTTTGAAATTTGATATTACAATATGTGCATCAGAGTAGTTGCAACTGACCAAATTTTTTCTCTTGATTTGCCAGTTTAGATGCAAAATCTACAAATATTCAAGTGATTGTTAAAGAAGGAGGCCTGAAGCTAATTCAGATCCAAGACAATGGCACTGGAATCAGGGTAAGCAAGGCCTGCCCGGGGAGCCAGTTTATGTGCTTCATGTCAGACCTCTGGGAACGTGCAGGACCTCTTCCTAGCCTGGACATTGTTCAAGGGATATGGCAGTGAACGAAATGGACAAAAATCCTTTGTTTTCTGATAAATGTTTTCTGTCATAGTAGTGGGAGTCAGGAAAAAGTGAATAGTGTGCCATGAAGTACTGTGGAGAAAACAAAAGCTGGGAGGAAGCCAGGATTAGAAGGTGGCAAAGGATATGACTTCCATTTATTGGTCATTCAGGAGGGCTTTAATGTGGGTGCAAAATTTATAGAGAAAATGAAAGGGCCTCAAGGAGCAGGTTATAAGACTGTTGGAAGGGTGAATGTCTTGGGCAAAAAGAACAATAAGGACAAAATGGTGAAGTAGGAGCATGCTTGAACTTGACAGACAAGTAGGGAAGCCAGTGTATCTACAACATGTTGAACAAGACAAGAGTGGTAAGACACGAGGCCTAGGAGGGAACATTCTGGCATAGTAAAACCGGTGGTATTTTTGGCAACTGTGGTGGGATATAACTCAATGATTGTAAGCAAAACAGTACATGATATGGTGGTGAGTTTTATTTAAAACCTTTGAATGGGCCTGGAGTGATGGCTCAGTGGTTAAGAGCACGTACTACACTTGGGGAGGAACCAAGTTCTGTTCTCAGTACCCATGGCAAGTGTCTGATGATAGCTAGAACTCCAGTTTCAAGGGATCAAATGGCCTCTGAGGGAGCTTCATGTGTATGGTACTCATACAGTCAGGCACACACATACACATAAAAATAAAATTAAAAATTTTAAAAATTTTAAAAGACCTTTGCAAACAAGTTGCTAAAGGACAGCATAGAGATAGTTAGAAAGAAGACTCTTGCAGGAGTGAGATGGCGGTGCGGTGGACCAGCTTGACTGTATTGAGATGTGAGGAGCACTGACTTTCCTGAGTTAACTCTGAGGGCAGACTTCTCAGAATTTGCTGATGTAGGATATAAGAGGGCTAAGTGACTAAGAGCTGCCGTTTAGCATAATGGGAAAGATGGTGAAAGAAAGGTTTGGAGGAAGGACAAGCAGTTCATATGGGGCATGTTAAACATAAAGTGCCTTTAAAGGGGTTTGTAGGCGTGTGTGTATGTGTTAGAGAAAGAGAGAGAGACTGACTGAATAATTTATGGGTTTGCAGATCAAAATTTCGAACTTTACATTTTGATATATGAGAAGCTATAAGATTCATGAAAATATGCTCATATGTAGCTGTTACAGAAATGCAGCTCCAAGCTGTGGTAAGATACCATTTCACAATTATTAACATGACCACTATCAAGGAAGTATAAAATTATATGGATTGATAGAAGGTAGAGAAATCGTCTAGAAATCATCTTCATGCACTATTGGTAGGGATGTAAACTAGAGTAGCAGTTATGGAGAGTGATGTGGTGTTTCCTCAGAATTATAAGTGCTGTTTCTACTGTGCACGTAGATAAATGACAGCAGGGGCAGAGGCCCAAGGGAAGGCAACTCGTGTACATCAGCAGATGAATGGATAAACAGATGTGATACACCCCACACAACATAGAAAAGTATCCAGCCTTAGGTGGGCATGAAATTCTGACATGGTTCAACATGGATAAACTTGGAAGCATTTATGTAAATGAAATTCATCAGTCATAAAAAATAAAAGGGTTGAACAATTCCTATTATATGAGGTGTCTTGAGAAGTCAGACTCAGATATAGTCTGGAATGGTGATTGCCATGGACTGGAGAAAAGGAGGGAATGGAAAGTTATTGTTAAACAGGTACTCAGATTGAGTTTAAGAAAATTAACGAAGCTCTGGACATGGACGGTTGTGTATGTTTTAACTTGTTACATAAATTTAAATAATGTAAATGTATTGAACTATATACTTAAAAGTGGTTAAAATGAAAAGATTTTTTTTTAAAGATTCTCTATCTCTCTGTGTGTGGGTGAGTGTGTGTGTGTGTTTGTGTGTAGGGTGTCTGGGTGAGTGTAGGTGTGTGTGTGGTGGTGTATATGGTGTCTGTGTGTGTGTGGGGGGTATGTTTGGGTACGGGTGTATGTGTAGGTATTTGTGCCTATGAGTGCTAGTGCCTATAGAGGCATTTGAGTTTGCTGGAGCTGGAGCTGGGTGTTGGGAACTGAATTCAGGTCCTCTGGAAGCAGAAAGTGCTCTTACCACACTGAGGCATCGCTCCAGTCCTGGTTTATGGCTTTTGAGGCTAGGTTTCCTATGGGCTAGACTAACCTTGATTGCACTGCGGAGCTAAGTTCTTGTCCCTCCTACTTCTATATATAGAGTGCTAGAATTTCAAGTGTGTGCCACTACACGCAGCTAAAAGTGAAAATTTTGTTACAAGTATTTTTACTACTTGTAAGATAGTAAAGTTTTCCTTCCTGTAGACTGAAAATAAAGTTTTAGTTTTTTTAACTTAAAAAGAAAGACAGTGAAATTTGGGTATGATGTCACATGCATGCAATTCCAGCACTTGAGAGGTCAAGGTAGGAGAATTAAGATTGAAGCATCCTAGACTATACAATGATTGCTTCAAAAAAGGATGAGGAGGGAGGGGCCAAGGAAGACAGAGTGAGTGAGTATAGGTAGAGAAGAGGTCTAAGCATGGAGTCCTAGTGCTAGAAGGTGGGGGCCGGAAGTGGGCACTGCACAGGACACTGAGGAGGAGCCACCCAGTACAGTGAGAATCCTGTGTGTTCTGTTTGCCAATAAGGAAGTTGGTACTAATTTAGACCTCCTGAGAATTTCTTCTCAGATTAAAGCAATAAAATGAAAATCCAGATTTAAGAAAACGAAGACATAATTATTTATTCCCCCTCCCCCTTAATTGCAGAAAGAAGATCTGGATATTGTGTGTGAGAGGTTCACTACAAGTAAACTGCAGACTTTTGAGGATTTAGCCAGTATTTCTACTTATGGCTTTCGTGGTGAGGTAAGTTAGACTTAAAGAAATGTATAAAAATGCCCTCCTGTGATAATGTTCTCATTTCTCAACAGAGGCAAATGCAATTCAATACTTTGTACTTGTTCACCACATGTACATTTGAACAAATTTAGCTTTCCACAACTGAGAAATTTTGAAAAATACTTAATATACTATTTTATCTACAGTGGCACTGGATATCATGTGTCTTTTTATTAAAGTCCCTAACATTACCTACTGCAGTGGTTTGGATATGGTTGGCCCAGGGAGTGGCAGTCTTAGGAGGTGTGCCCTTGCTTGAGTAGGTGTGGCCTTGTTGGAGGAAGTGTGTCATCGTAGGGGTGGGCTTTCAGACCCTTCTAGCTGCCTGGAAGACAGTCTTCTCCTGTTTGTCTTTGCAACATGATGCAGAACTCTCAGCTCCTCCTGCACCACACCTGCCTGGACACTGCCCTGCTTCTTGCTATGATGATAATGGACTGAACCTCTGAACCTGTAAGCCAGCCCCAACTAAATGTCCTTTATAAGACTTGCCTTGGTCATGGTGTCTGTTCACAGCAGTAAAACCCTAACCTAAAACACCTATGAAGTTTTATCAGAAAACCAAATGTGAACCTGATCAATACTTTTATCTGTTTATCAGTATATTAAAAATATAGAGGACATGCAGGAATGGTAACTGTAAGCAGTACTCGAATTAGAAAATAGAATACATACAATAGATACAATAGGCTGCCAGCTGGTAAACCACAGGAGTAAAGAGCAGAGAAGGAGCACAGACCAGTGAACTAGAAGAGACTGGAAGGGTGTGAAAGCCTATGCCCAGGCTCTTCTCTGCCTGTGGATGAGGATGGAGCTCTCAGATATCTCTGTAGCAACACGCTTGCCTG
>JADRCC010159560.1:0-23176 GCA_019843855.1 Hylomyscus alleni
ACACACACACACACACACACACACACACACACACATTCATTAATATATGCACAAGAATACACACACACCAAGTTGATGCTGAATGATTTTCCTTTGACCTAAGCATTTGTTTGGAACTCATGCTAATCAGTTATAGGAGTGGGAGCAAATGTGTCCTGCAAAATAGTCCTGAGCAAATGTGTTTTGTTGACATGGGAATGCCATTGTCAAAGACCGCAGTGAGTTAGCCCATGGGAAATGGAAAAGCTTTCCTTGGCTATGCTCAGTGAAATGACAGATTCTCCTTTCCTGAGTGTATGTGCAGAAAAGATCCACTGTAACTTCTCCCCATGTTCACAGCCTGAAGACAGTCTCTCTACAGACACTGCTCCTACCAAGGTTAGCTAAAACTGCCTCTTTGTTCAACTATATCTTATTGCCCTACCTTCCGGATAAAATATTTGCAATGATCCTATCTCTGTGTTTGACTCCAAATAATAAATACATTGAGCTTCCAGAGTGCTGCAACTTCTTCATCAGAAAGCCCAGACCACCCAAGCCCAAGTTTTTCTGTCATTTATGAGTCTTTCACTCTTTCATTTCTTCATTGTCCCTGTCAAGGGTTCTGGACTAATGTAATATACAAGGACAGAACGAACAGGTCTCCTACTTCTAAATAGTCCTCTGAATTTCAAGTGACATGAATAATTGGCATGATAATTATAAAGTAAAATGAGACAAATATAAGAAACATAGAACTCATTTGTATAAACCAAGTAATGGTAGCTAACCATTTTTTAAGAGTCCTTAATCCATGCCTTAATTTCCATTTTACAGTGCCCTCTCTGGTGGATACTCAAATATCATGATGCCATTCTCTAACTCTGTGGATGATGCTTTTCTTTCTTTAAGCAGTCAATAAATATTTGTTCTGAAAAATCAATATTCCCCAACCCCCAGAGCAAACTCTTCAAATAGCCAGATACACACATTTGTCTCTTCTAATGATGACAATAGGATATTTTTGCTCAAAAGGGATATTGAGTTTTCCTGAAATAATGAGGAAAATCATGAACTTTTTCCCAGAGAGCAGTATGCCTGATGACTCATTTACCTATGGATAACTTCTGAAAGGCAGAAATTATCAGGGTTAAGGGGAGCTTCTCTCACTACAGTTCAAAAAGGAAAGGCACACGTTTTATAGGTAAAGCTGCTTTCCTGGGATAACTCTTCTTCAGTATGTTTCTTCTAACAATCGATCAGTAAATGCAGCCCATGGGGAATGTCGAAACACAATGTAAAGAAGCTGGAGCCCTTTGAGGACGCAATATATGGAAATCCTGGGAACAGGTCCTGGTGCTTATGTTTTTAACATGGCAGGAAGACCCTACATGCAGATTCAAAGTTATCTAACCACAAAAGGATTTTAACATTCAGGACATCTGCTTATAGTAGCCATGATCCCAGAATCAACTATGAGGCCAGAGGTTTGTGAATGGGGATAACTGGGAAGGAGGTAAGTTGAATATAGTCTGGTCTGGAACTCTAACACTACCTTTCTCTGCACCAGGTTGTAGAGAAAGAGGAACACTCCTTCACTGCTGGTGGGACTTCAAGCTGGTACAACACCCTGGAAATCAATTTGGCGATTCCTCCGGAAATTGGACATAGTATTACCAGAGGACCCAGCTATACCACTCCTAGGCATATACTCAGAAGATGCTCCAACATTTAATAAGGACACATGCTCCACTATGTTCATAGCAGCCTTATTTATAATAGCCAGAAATTGGAAATAACCCAGATGTCCCTCAAAAGAGGGATGAATACAGAAAATGTGGTACCTCTACACAATGGAATACTACTCAGCTATTAAAAACAATGAATTTATAATATTCTGAGGGAAATGGATGGATCTGGAGAATATCATCCTGAGTGAGGTAACCCATTCACAAAAAACACATGGTATGCACTCTCTGATCAGTGTATATTAGTCCAGAAGATCGGAATATACAAAGTACAATCCACAAACCACAAGAAACTCAAGAAGAAGGAAGAACAAAGTGTGGATACTTTGATCCTTCTTAAAAGAGGGAACAACATATGCATGAAAGGAGTTGTAGAGACAAACTATGGAGCAGAGACTGAAGGAAGGACAATCCAGAGACTGTTCCACCTGGGAATCTTTCCCATATTCAATCATCAAATCCAGACACTATTGTGGATGCCAGCAAGTGCTGGTTGACAGGAGCCTGAAATAGCTGTCTCCTGAGAGGCTCTAACAGTACCCAACTAATACAGAAGTAGAGGCTCACAGTCATCCATTAGACTGATCACAGGGTCCCCAATGAAGGAGCTAGAGAAAGGACTCAAGGAGTTGAAGGGTTTGCAGCCCTTTAGGACGAACAACAATATGAACTAACTAGTACCCTCAGAGCTCCCAAGGACTAAACCACCAACCAAAGAGTACACATGTGGGACTAATGGCTCCAGTAGCATATGCATAGCAGAGGATGGCCTAGTCAGTCATCAATGGGAGGAGAGGCCCTTGGCCCTGTGAAGGTTCTATGTCCCAGTGTAGGGGAATGCCAGGGCCAGGAAGTGGGAGAGGGTGGGTTGGTGAGCAGAGGGAGAAGGGAGAGAACAGGGTTTTTGTTTATTTGTTTATTTTTATTTTATTATATTTTTCCTTCTTTTTTGGAGGAAAAACTGGGAAAGGAGATATCATATGACATATAAATAAAGAAAATACATAATACAAAAATTCATCCTTTTTGATCATGCAGACCTGACTCATGTCTAGCCACTTGTGCCAGACAGACATTTGCTATTACAGCCTTAAAATTTCACATCAGATTAACTAAAGTAAACTCTTGTGGAGTTTCTTCCTGATTACCTCCCTCCCCTGTCTCTGTCATCAATCAAATCCTTATTTTTCTACAAGCAAGCCCTGGGCTCAGCTTCCCACTTCCTACTCTTTCCTTGGAGCAGTTTCTTTAGATAACTTTTTCTCTGCCCTTTTGAGATGTAAAACAATGATCCTGGAATGACTTTCTCAAGGACCTTCAAGCCATCCCTTTGAAATGCAAACATTAAAAAGATAGCCTCCATCTCCCAGTCTCTATGGTAGGTTAGGCTCCTAACTTTGATCAGCATTAATGAGCAAACAATGAGGGCCTAATCGCATTGACCCACCTCCGCTCTCAGATCTTCTAGGCATCCTTTCATTAACTTACCTTACCATTTAAAGAGCTGCTTTGTGTTTCCTTGGTTAAAGGAGTCTTGACCTTATCTCAATAGCCATCAATAAATCTTCTTGGCTGCTTCACACTCTCTATCTGGGGCAATTTTCTTTTGACAGGAGAACTGTCCTCCCTGACTTGAAGGTGAGTGTTCTTCCCTTACTTATCCTGTGAGCTTGTCTCTTGCTTCCCATTTCCTTTTACCTTTCTGTCCAGTTGTTTTACACTTGAGCCTGTACTTTGCTTCAATAGTGCATTGTGGCTTTTGAGGTGAATTCTGGTCTGAAGGCACAAGAAGATTCATACGTTTTCCATAAATAAGAATTTTTTTCTCTGGAATCTTAGTGCTTGACTCTGATAGAAACAGAACAACCATTAGGGGCCCATCTCTGATGGTCAAATCGGTTTTCTTGATAAATGGGACAGTGTAAGGAATGGGCCCGTTGCCTGTCATCAGGATTGAAAATCTACTGAGAATTGAGGAAAAGTCAGTCTTTAGGTCAGTCGTCATTGGTTCCATGGGTGTGTTTCTACTTCCTATTTAAGACTAAAGTGACCTTATAATTCATTAAATAATTTTCAGACCTTCAGGAATCAGAGGGCTAGTAAACACGCTGAGACAACACTTAGAAGCAGTCCTAAGGGACTGCAAACCCTTCAGCTCCTTGGGTCCTTTCTCTACTCATTCATTGGGGACTCAGTGTTCAGTCTAATGGATGGCTGTGAGCCTCTACTTCTGTATTAGTCTGCTACTGTCAGATCCTAGGCCCCAGTAAAGGGGAATGCCAGGGCCAGGAAGTGGGAGAGGTTGGGTTGATGAGCAGGGGGAGTGGGGAGGGAACAGGGTTTTTGTTTTGTTTTGTTTTGTTTTGTTTTAATTTATTTTTTTCTATATTTCGGAATGGAAACTGGGAAAGGAGATATCATATGGCATGTAAATAAATAAATATCTAATGAAAAAAGGAACCTTCTAAAAAAACTGATATTTAAGATTGTAGTGTATAATTTTTAAAAGCACGCTTCACCTTCTTGGGACCCCCACTCTTGTCAGCCCCTGCTCTACCCCATCTCATTATCCAGGCTAGCTTTGCCAAACCAGAGCTCAGAGATCGTTCTCTTGCCAGCCAACTACCCTGGAGCCAGCTCTGCCAGTGTTCACCTTGTCTGGCTCAGCTCTGGCAAACAGCCTGCTTGCTTGTCTCCGCACCTCCCCCCCAGCCCTGCCCAATGATTAGCTTCTGCTGTTTTTATTAGCCAACCAACTCTTAGGGAAATTATTAGGGAAACAATTAGGGAAACTCTTACATAAGATCACTATATAAAGGTGCTCATAAAAGCATTCGTAGTCTTCAGCGATCAACCTGAAACATATTTAAGTTGCATGTATACCTGGGCACTCTCACAGGTCTTCATGTTGGCATACATTCACACAAACATCTTCCATAAACACAGAGTGATAATTACTATAAAGCCATGTCTATGCTCTGAGTAAACTTGGCATCAAAGTGGACCACCTTCATTCCTGCCCCCAGAATCCACAGCCTCAGTCAGTCCCTCACTGGCAAAGTTTCTCCTGCATCTTTTCTCCGACACCTTTCATAATTCCCTCCTTTAATTCTTCACAAGCACAAAAGACACCGTCTCTCTGTAATTGGAGCCCCTCTCATTTATACTTTCTTTTTTCTTTTTTTCTTTTGGTAAAGGGAAGTGTTTTAACCACAGACAAAATATCTACTTACAAAGAATGAAAAAGAAGACACTATAAGAATGACTTTCTCATGTTGCCAAGTTTAATTTTCTCCTAGCTTTCTTTTCTTTCCTTTCTTTCTTTTTTCTTTCTTCCTTCCTTCCTTTCTTTCTTTCTTTCTTTTGAGGTCCTTTTTTATTCGTGTCTAATACAAGCTTTGTAAAACTTATGCTTAGGTATCAATAAATTTTTCAATCATGGAATTCTACAAGGGAAAAAGATATAAATCAGGGTGTCACATGAAGAAAGAAGAGCTCACTCTTCTGCCTTTATTCAAACATTCTGCTCTTGCAAAACCAGGATTATGGGAGGTTTTCTAAGAAAATGCAAAAAAATGTAAAATTCTGTGCTATGCCCAAGTTATTCCCCTTTCTTTCCATCTTCCTTTTCCTTCTTTCCAGAGAGTATCTCTATCAACATAAGCTCAGAGAGTCACAGAAGGCACAGCATAGTTTTCTTCTCCCACAAACTTTTAATTTATTTCTTTAGCTTCTTATTTTCCTCTATTTTGTATCTAATTAAAATATTATTATTATTGCCTTCTTCTTTTTCCTCCCTCTAACCCTTCTTATGTCCACCCCTGTTACTCTCAAAACTACAGCCCCCTTTCCTTTGATTACTATACATACAAAGTTTGTTGAGGCTAGCTAGTGTTGCTTGTATGTACACGATTGCAGGGCAAATCACTTGGTATTAGATAACCAATTAAGGACCTTATCTCTGAGTATGACTTATTCTTCCTCTCTCATCAGTGATTAATTTCCTATGGTTCTTTCTTTAGGGTTAGATCCCTGTGAGATTTGCCCCCTCCACCCTTGCTATTCTACTGCTGTCATCCTTCTTTGGATAGTTTTTTGGCAGCCATGTTATTAAGAAGTCATTAGTATAAATTCCCTATTCTTTCTAGGAGACAATCTCACAACATTCTTCCAGTTTCTCTGGATAGACACTCTGCAATGAGTTGTTCTCTATATTTTGACCAATTCTGGTTTTCTATGATGGGCTCCATTTGCCTCCAAAAGAAGTTTCTTTGATGATAGGTGATATCCACACTTCACTATGTGTATAAGGATAATTTTTGGAAGGCAATTAGGATTTAGGTTGGTTTAGTAGTAGTAGGTTCTCCTCTAATATCCATAATCACACTATCTCTGAAATAGTTGGCTATGTTTCTAGAACCAGACATAATTCCCCTTCTATTATGTAGGCTTGATCCAAGTAGAAAGTGATTATTATTCTCAAGATATGTGCACCACTACTGCACCTTTAGAAATACCTTGTTGTGTTTCATAGGTATCACAGCTGGGTAGGACTTTTGCTTAATTTTATCTTGTAAAATTTGCATAGTATATTAGAGTAAAATGAAACATAGTCTTTGTGGATGAGGATTTCAGGTTCAATCCATCTCAAAACTAAGAAGTCAGAGGTTCTCAGTCTTCCTAATATTGCAGCACTTAATAAAGTCTCTCATGTTGTGACTCCCAAGCATAAAATTATTTCATTGCTACTTCATAACTATAATTTTGCTACTGTTATGACTTGCAATGTAAATATATAATATGTAGGATATCTGATTTGTGATCCCCAAAGGGTTCATGGCCCACCAAGTGAGAATTATTGTTCTTACTTCTAAGTCCAAAGTTTGGAGAGTCTTTAGGATTTAACCTCTAGGAATCAACCAAAGGCAACATCAATCACCTATATTGTTATGGTAGTATTTAAACTCCCATGACAAATAATTCAAAAAGAAGTTTCTGAAGGCTGGTTCTGGTATCATCATTAGATGGCATACAGCTCTTAGAAGGAACGTGTCAGTTCAGGTAGAATAATTTCATTTTATAAGTAAATAACAGGGCAGTGGTAGTACATATCTAGCACTTGAGAAGCAGAGCCAGGAGTTACTCTCAGAGTTCAAGACCATCCTAGTCTACAGTATGAGTTTTAGGTCAGCAAAAACTACATAGAGAAACTCTTTCTTGACAGATACACATGAAAATAAGATAAAATAAAATAACAATAATAGGTCTGCCATCTGCACCCCTGAGCTGAGGCTGATCCACAGCCCATTGTGCATGGGTCCCCCCAGGAGAGACCTGCTCCACCCAGGAGTGATTTGACTCCCAGGCGATGAGACAGGGAGTCTCACCTCCCAGAGGTGAGACAGCCCCTTTATCTCAAATAACTGTCTGGAGCAGGGTGGTGAGGAGCACACAGTGTCCAAGAACAGTGGAGGAGCTGAGACAGGATCCTTCCAGTCTCCATCTGTACCCAGAGCTTGGGCTTTTCCAGAGCCCTCTATACACAAAGTTCTATACAGAGAAAGCTGGTCTCTCAGGATTGCTGACATAGGCTTACAGATCTGCAGGAGGAACAAGGTCTAGCCAGAGACAGCAAGAACATCTAACACCAGAGATAACCAGAGGGCAAAAGGCAAGAGCAAGAATCTTACCAACAGAAACCAAGACTACTTGGCATAATCAGAACCCAGTTCTATCAACACAGGAAACCCTGAATACTCCAAAACACCAGAAGAGCAAGATGTTGATTTAAAATCACATCTCATGATGCTGATAGAGGATGTCAAGAAGGACATAAATAACTCCCTTAAAGAAATACAAGAGAACACAAGTAAACAGGTAGAAGCACTTAAAGAGGAAACATAAAAATCCCTTAAAGAATAACAGAGAACACAACCAAACAGGTGAAGGAATTGAAGAAAAATATCCAGCATCTAAAAAATAGAAATAGAAACAATAAAGAAATCACAACTGGAGACAACTCTAGAGATAGAAAAGAGATCAGGAACCATAGATACAAGCATCAACAACAAAATACAAGAAATAGAAGAGAGAATCTCAGGCACAGAAGGTGTTATGGAAAACATTGATACGACAATCAAAGAAAACACAAAATGCAAAAAGAACCTAACTCAAAACATCCAGAAAATACAGGAAACAATGAGAAGATCAAACTTATATTCTATACCTAAGAATAATAGGTATAGAAGAGAGTGAAGATTCCTAACTTAAAGTGCCAGTAGCTATCTTCAACAAAATTATAGAAGAAAATTTCCCTAACCTAAAGAAAGAGATACCCATGAACTTACAAGAAGCCTACAGAATACCAAATAGATTGGATCAGAAAAGAAATTCCTCCTGTCACATAATATTCAAAATACCAAATGCACAAAACAAAGAAAGAATATTAAAAGCAGTAGAGAAAAAGATCAAGTAACATATAAATGGAGAACCATTAGAATTACATCAGACTTCTCACCAGAGACTATGAAAGCCAGAAGATCCTGGGCAGACATCATAGAGACCATAAGAGCGCAAAAAATGCCAGCCCAAGGCTACTATACCCAGCAAAACTCTCAATAACCATAGATGGAAAAACTAAGATATTCCAGACAAAAGCAAATTTACACAATAACTCTCCACCAATCTAGACCTTCAAAGGATAATAAATGGAAAACTCCAACACAAGGAGGGAAACTACACCCGAGAAATAGCAAGAAAATAATCTTTTAACAATTCAAAAAGAAGATAGCCACAAACAACATAATCCCACCTCCAACAACAAAAATAACAGGAAGCAACAATCTTTTCTCCTTAATAACTCTTAATACCAATGGACTCAATTCCCCCGTAAAAAGACATAGACTAACAGACTGAATATGTAAATAGGACACAATATTTTGCTGCATACAGGAAACCCACTGCAGTGAAAAAGACAGACACTACCTAAGAGTATAAGGTTGGAAAATGATTCTCCAAGCAAATGGTCCTAAGAAACAAGCTCGAGTAGCTCTTTCAATACTGAATAAAATCGACTTTCAACTCAAGTTATCAAAAAAGATAAGGAAGGACATTTCATACTTCACCACCCCACTCTCAGCAATGGACATATCTTGGAAACAGAAATTAAACAGAGACAGTGAAACTAACAAAAATTAGGAACCAAATGGAATTAACAGATATCTATAGAACATTTTGTCCTACAACAAAAGAACATACCTTCTTCTTAGTATCTCATGGACCTTCTTCAAAATAGACCATAGAATCAGTCACAAAACAGACCACAAAAGATAAAAGAAGATTGAAATAATCCCATGCATCCTATCAGATCACCAGGGACTAAGACTGGTCTTCAAAAACAAAATAAACAAAAGTAAGCCCACATACACATGGAAGCTGAACAACACTCTATTCAATGATAAATTGGTCAAGGAAGAAACTAAAGACTTTTTAGAATTTAATGAAAATGAAGCTACAACATACCCAAATTTATAGGGCACAGTGAAAGCAGTCCTAAGAGGAAAACTCATAGCTCAGAGTGCCTTTAAAAGAAACTGGGAGAGCATACACTAGCAACTTGACAATACTTCAGAAAGCTCTAGAATAAAAGGAAGCAAATACACCCAAGAGAAGTAGAAGGCAGGAAATAATCAAGCAAGTGGAAACAAAAAGAACTATACAAAGAATCAACCAAACCAGGATCTAGTTCTATGAGAAAATCAACAAAATAGATAAACCCTTAGTTAGACTAACTAGAGGGCACAGAGATAGTATCCTAATTAACAAAATCAGAAATGAAAAAGGAGACATAACAACAGAAACCGAGAGAATACAAACTATCATCAAATCCTACTACAAAAGCCTATACTCAACAAAAAAAGCCTATACTCATTGGAAAACTGGAATGAAATGGACAATTTTCTAGACAGATACAAGGTACCAAAGTTAATTTAAGATCAGATAAATGATCTAAACAGTCCCATAACCCCCAAAGAAACAGAAACATTCATTAATAGTCCCTCAATCAAAAAAAAAAAAAAAAAGCCCAGGACCAGACAGGTTTAGTGCAGAGTTCTATCAGACCTTCAAAGAAGACCTAATACCAATACTCCTCAAGCTATGCCACAAAATAGAAACAGAAGGTACTCTACTCAATTCATTATATAAAGTCACAATTACTCTGATACCTAAACCACACAAAGACTCAACAAAGAATGAGAACTTCAGACCAGTTTCCCTTATGAATATCCATGTAAAAATACTCAATAAATACCCATAAGATGCTCCAACATGTAATGAGCACACATGCTCCACTATGCTCATAGCATCCTTATTTATAATAACCAGAAGTTGAAAAGAGCCCAGATGTTCCTCAACAGAGGAATGGATACAGAATGTATGGTACCTTTACACAATGGAGTACTGCTCAGCTATTAAAAATAATGAATTCATGAAATTCTTTAGACAAATGGATGGAACTAGAAAATATCATTCTGAGTGAGGTAACCTAATCAGAAAAGAATGCACATGGTATGCACTCACT
The DNA here is from genome assembly GCA_019843855.1 of Hylomyscus alleni. NCBI lineage: Eukaryota > Metazoa > Chordata > Mammalia > Rodentia > Muridae > Hylomyscus > Hylomyscus alleni. The sequence continues at coordinate 10,309 of JADRCC010159560.1, forward strand.
GATAAGTTGATATTAGCCCATAAGCTTGGAATACCCAAGACATAATTCACAAACCACATGAAACTCAAGAAGAAGGAAGACCAAGGTGTGGATATTTAGGTCCTTCATAGAAGGGTGAATATAATACTCATGGAAGGAGTTACAGAGATAAAGTGTGGAGCAGAGGCTGAAGGAATGACCATCCAGAGACTTCTCCACCTAGGGATCCATTCCATATACAGTCACCAAACCCAGACACTATTGTGGATTCCAACAAGTGCCTAGTGACAGAAACCTGTTTAGCTTTCTCCTGAAAGGCTCTACCAGTGCCTGACAAATACAGAGGTGGATGCTCACAGCCAACCTTTGTAGTGAGCACAGGGTCCTAAATGAAGGAGCTAGAGAAAGGACCCAAGGAGTTGAAGGGGTTTGCAGCCCCATAGGAGAATCAACAATATGAACTAACCAGTACCCCCAGAGCTCCCAGGGACTAAACCATCAACCAAAGAGTACATATGGTGGGACTCATGGCTCCAGCTGCATATGCAACAGAGGGTGGCCTTGTTGGACATCAATGGGAGGAGAGTCCCTTGGTCTGGTGAAGGCTCTATGCCCCAATGTAAAGGAATGCCAGGGCCAGGAAGCAGTAGTTGGTAGGTGGTGAGCAGGGGGAGGGAATAGGGGGCTTTCATTGGAAAAACAGGAAAGGGGATAACATTGAAATGTAAATAAAGAAAATATCTAAAAAAATGGAAAAAGTAATAGCAACAACAATAATATATATGTATGTTGTATAGAAATGCACTCATGTACTATATGCAATTTTAGGTAAAATGAAATAATGTGATTCTGTATGAATATTTCAAACTTCTACATTTTTTTTTTACTTATTCTCTTTACATTCTGCTCACAGTCTCCCTCCTGGCCACTCACCCCACAGTTTTTCTTCCCATCCCCTCTGCCGTTCTCCTCTGAGCCAGTAGAGGCCCCTGCATATCTCCCCACCGAGGTACATCAAGTCATTTTGAGGCTAGGTAGATTCTTTCCCACTGCAGCCAGACAAGACAACCCAGTTAGTAGAACATATCTCACATACAGGTAACAGTTTTGGGGATAGCCCCTCCCCTAGTTGTTCTGGACTCACCTGAAGACCAAGTTGCATGCTTTCTACATAGGCTTTTGGAGGCCTAGTTCCAGACCATGTTTGCTCTTTGGTTAGTGGCTCAATCTTTGTGAGTCCCAAGTCCAGGTTAGTTGACTCTGGTGATTTTCTTGTGGAGTTCCTATCTCCTTCTCTTCCTGTCCATCTTCTCTCTCTGCTCTCCCTCTTCTTCCAGACTGATCTCTCATACTCTTCTCAGTTAAGTTCTCCTTCTTGATTTCTCCCTTCATATCATTCACATCATGCTGTTTCCCTTGATATCTACTACCCCTTTCTCCACCTTCGTCCATCACGAAGCTGCAGCTTCTTCTCCTGCTTCTTCTAATTCTTCTCCGTCTCTCCTTCTTCCTCTTTGTCTTCCTCCTCCTTCTCTTCTTAACTTTTCTAGATTTGCCATTACTTTAGGTCATATTTTACTGTAGAATATTTGGATATAGGAATCAAGTATGAGAAATAACATGTAATGCTTGCTTTTCAGGTCTGTGTTACCTCACTCAATATGAGTTTTATAGTTCTATTACTTTAATGTGCAAATATTATAGCTTAATTTTATTTATCAATTGATTTATTATATTTATTTCTTATGTATATATACATTCTAATTTATAAAGTTGAATCATATTCCATAGTGTTTAAATATAACATTTTCATTATCTTTCATCTGTTGAAGGACATTTAAATTGCTTTTACATCCTAACTCCTGTGAATAGAACAGCAATGAACATTGCTGAGCCAGTTAACTGTGAAGTAAACCATTGAGTGCTTTGGGCTTATGCCAGGAATATATGGCTGGGCCATATGATAGATTTATATTTAGCTATTTGAGAATTTTCTCTTCTGATTTCTATCATCGCATCCCTTCATCAGTAAATAAAGATTCTTTGGCCTCCACATGCCATTCACTATTGCTTAATTGGGTTTTGCTGTTAATATTGCCCATTTTGACGTGCATAAAATGAAATCTTAAAGGTTTTTTAAATTTGTCTTTCCATAATCCAAGGATGATTAATAGTTTTGAGACGTCTTTCTTACCCGTCTTTTGAAAACTCTCATTTCCTGTCCAAAGCCCATTTTTTTAAAAATGTGTCATTTGTTTTGTTTGTTTGTTTGCTGATTTGCTTGCTTTGACTCATTGTCTTCTGAGTTCTGTATATATTCTAGGTAACAATCTTCTGCCAGATATACTGGGGGAAACAATTCTCTCTCCCTTGTGAGTTTCCTCTTTGCTTGGTTGTTTCCTTACCTTGGCAAAACATTTTTAATTTTATGATGTGCAGCTTTGCCAGTTGTAGGTATTAATTCCTGGGCAAAAGGAGTCCTAGACCGAATGCCCTTTCCAACACATATAAATACAATATTAATTAGGATTTTTTATAACACATAGATTATTTTTGGTCATGGCTTACATGGGATATGCTTTTCAGAATCTAAGCTATATTATAAGTACCATTGTCTGTACCTCAGTCTACAATGGCACAACCATGAAAGGAAAGGGCATTATCACTGTCACCCATTATGACCCACTAGTAGTCACTGCTCTGACATCTCTGTCTCCTCGGAAGTAGTTGAAGTTGTAATTGTCCTAATTCTGTGGTCTTTCCAGAATGTGTGCAAATACAAACTCATTAATTCTGTCCTTACCTTTATTGAGCTGGAGTGCAGCTAAATGTATGGGTCTCTGTTCTTATTCAATGATTCATTGATTTCATGACCTTGCCTACCACAGATCACTAGGATACAGATCAGTTGATACATTTCCCATCTCCTGTAGTGGGCAGAAGGCCTGAGAGCCCAGACTTATAAAAGTTGAGCTTCTTTTCTAAAACTTTAAGAGGATGGGCTCAATCAGTCAGAATATCACAGACTCAAGGTCAGGGTCAAGTGCTGCTTAGCTGGCTTTGCAGAAGTTACTAGAAGACAAGGAATGTACAGCGTAGCAGTGAATAAACATATGAATCCCAGTTATCCAGAATGAAAAGTTTACAAATAGAGAAGGGCTAGGAGAATGTCTCAGAGCTCAGAGTACTTCTATAGAAAACTGAATAGCTATGGAAATAAAACATAACTTGGTATCCCAGTAAATCTGCAGTTCAGAAAAAAACAAACAAACAAACAAAAAATAATAATAATAATTCTCCACAGACAATTTAGGAGTTTCCAGCAAAACTGAAAGTTTCTCTCAAACAAGCATAAATAAACCAAAAGACTTTTTTATTTAGTTTTTTATTTTGTTTTGTTTTGTTAAAAATCACTGAATTTTTTCCATTTCTTTCCCTAGCCATGGAGTACATCAGACCTTATTTTTTTCATTCGTTGCACATGCATGCATTCAATGATCCAATAACACTGGTAAGTTTAGAAGTCTTTTAACAATTGCATATAACTCTATGGGTTCACGAATTTACATAACAACAGCACAGAGAATATTTCCTTCTTAAAGTATGCATAGCTATTGCACCATTAGGTTTCTGGTACCAAAATGAATTTGAAAAAGTGCAATCCATGAAATCTGGTCTTCTTTCTTGTCCTTCTATATTTTTTGAAGCAGGGATCAAATATCCGCATGTTTCATCTTCTTTTGTCTGAAAGTCTTTTGTGGCTTTTACATCATGACACCATGATCACTATTTGTAGGAATATAATCACTTCAGAACCTGGGAGGTTTAGGAGGAGGAAAAAAAATTTCTTTGCATGATATTTTCTTTCATGTCTCTTGGTCTGCCATGAGACATACAAATATCTGATTGAGAATCACCTTTGTCCATGAGGGCGTTTCTAAGATAGGTCACCAACTGAGTTGGTAAGCCCATGCCTCATATGGATGTGGGTATCATCTAATCTTCTGAGGGCGTTACTAATGATATACAGTAGAGGAAGTCTGAATGTGCTCTCTGCCTGCCTGATGGTTCTGAGGGGTGGATTCGGCTCGTGACAGTCTGCTTTGCATTTTGGCTGTTGGCTTTTAATCTTGGACTGCAATGTGTTCTATCAGCTTTCCAGCTCTCAGGCCTTCAGATGATGGAAGTGACTTTGATGATTCTTTAGTGCAGAAAGACTCAAATTTTGGGCCTACTTGTCTTAAATAGCATGAAGTAATCCATTATAGCAAAACTTTTTTAGACATAATATTTTTATAGATTATGTCAATATTCTACTGGAAAGACATATGTGTGGTATGTGTGCTTATCCTATTGTATTTCTCTAGAGAGCATATGTAATACACAAATTTATTAGTAATCAAGCACCTTGCCTGTCACTATTACATTATTGTATGGTATTTCACTAATATTTAAAAAAAACATACAAAACATGCCAGGGACCAGATTTTGTCATAAGTGACTATATAATCTCCACCCTGAATGGAACCTATTTTAATCTAGAAAAATAAAATATTGATTAATATGTAATAAAGATAAAGAGATATATACAAATAATGTATAAACTAAAAATCAGTTTATGATTAAGAAAATGGTTGTTTTACAATGTCTGTAAACAATTAGAAGGACCTTATTTTGGGCTCCTAGGACCCAGATCAAATAAGCCTAGCATAATATCAGATGCCTCTAATCATCATCCTAGAGAAGCAGAGACAGGACACTAGAGCAGTATTGGCCAGGTAGCCTAGCCAAAGCATTAAACACCAGCTACATTGAGAAACCCTGTCACAAAAATAGGGTGGATGAAGACTGAAAATGACACCTGGAAGTAACCTCTGACTTCCACAAGCATATGCACAGAAATCTTCACACATTACAGCAGGAAATAATAGATAAGTTTAAAATTAAAATAGACAAAGTAAGCGATAAAAAGTATACAAATAATGCTTAGTTATTTTCAGGATCAGTCAGAGATATTGTTTCAAAAATTAAAGTGGAGAGTGTTGGAAGAACACCTGATATCAACCTGTTTTCAATATGCATGCATATGCCCACCCATACTTACAATTGAATAATTTATTGAAAGAAAAATATCCACCCATAAGTTATAAAACATTAGTTCTGTTACGGTGAGTATCCATCACAAAGAAAACAAATGCAAGGATCCTAATAGACTCTAAGAACATCTGTAAACAGAGAACAATAAATGTAGATCAAGACAAAAATGAGTAATATAACAGAAGTAATTATAGGGTCAAGATATATTTTATTAATATAATTGATTATAAATCGATTAAAAGTCTGTTCCCAACATGTATTATCTGAATTTCAAAACAGTTATTTAGATTTTCTTTGCTTCCATTTTTGTACTATTAGATGGAATTGCATTGGCAATTTGTCTTAGTGAACTGATCTAAAATCAAGTGCAATAACTGTATTGCATATGACAAAGTAATAAACTTTAAATTCTGTTCACATAATTGATACTAAGGTTAAAGCATATAATGTTAAGAATATATTCTTAAAGAATGCAAAGTAGAAATTAAATTTACAGAAAATTGATGTCAACTATCAGAGAGAAAAAAGCTCAGTACTGAGCTTTTATAAAAAGATCTCAAATTTGATTCAGACAGTTAAATTCAAGCCATGATTCAGTAAAGTCATTCAATTTCTTGAGCAAAGGCAATAGATTGTTTATTCCTATTTCTCCTTTCTTAGAAAATTTTGTATTAATTAAAATAATTATAAATCAAAAAAATAAATGAGACTTGATCAGAAAAAAAATTTACAAGCATTATCCCAAAATTATAAGTCTGCCAAGTGTTGTAAAGTCAAATAAAATCATATTATCTTTTGCCTCTACCTCCTCTATAATATTTGCTAGGTAGTGGGATAAGGCAGATAACTAACTATACACTTAGGTAAGTCTTAGTTTATGACTCTGGATCCAGCTCCTTGGAAGACTGTCCTTCTCTGTCATTCTTGAAGCAATTGGCATTGACTCCAAGTTCCTGGGAGAGCTTCCCGCCTGTGTTTTACGTGCTTGCCCTAAAGAAGTGAACGTTAGATGCAACATCTCATCAAGAAAAGGCTGGAGATGCCTCACGGATAATTGTATTTCTTTTGCAGAGATGGATTCTGATCCTTCTTCTAGGTCACATTCAAATGTGACATTTGAGATTTTTTTTTTTTAATAAACAGAGGGAATGATTCTGAAACAATGCAGACACGATGCATATAAAGAAGTCGATGTTGAGAAACCAGAGGGAATTATTACAGTGATTACTTAGTAAACTGAATGTAGACCAAGACTGACACTCAATATACATCCATTACCATATTTTCCATTAGCTGCATGCCATCGTAAGCAATATCTCACTGCTCTTCCATGGCTAATTTTAGCTTGAGTAATGTAAATAATTTCCTGTGTTCAATTTACTTATTTGATATGACAACTAAAGGGAAAGTGTACCTCTGAACTTTATGTGAAAAAGTGGTATTCAGTGTGCTTATTCCTGACACAAGTGAGTTCTGTTTCAATCTGCTCTGCACCTCTGAGGAGCTTGTATATTGACTTTTACATTTTGTTTTGAATCACTGTTGCTTTGCATTTGCTTAAGGTATTCTGCACATTTCTTGAAAACCAATGCAAAGTACTAAAGTGGAAACTTAAGGGTTCTTTGGAAAGTCAGTTGGATGGTGCTTTGTTGGGACAAACGAGAAAGAACGTTGAGCTGATTCTTTGCTAACACGCATGTATTGTTCTGTCTTACATTGTGTAGTTGAACTGCATTTGTTGGGACTCCATAGAGGAAATGAACCAAAAAACTGTTGGTGGTGTCTTGCAATTTCTTGCTTCATCCAATGACTGGGGATGATTGGCAGAGTGATGTCAGCTGAGATAGACACACATGCTGAGGCAAGACCCGTGAAGGACCTGTGAATTTAAGAGGGCATAAATAGGACTATACAGACAATGATGGAGGCTGAATTTGGCTTGCTTATAAAGCTAGCTGTGCAATGCTTGTGGATTGACATCTTTGCTGATATTCACTTCCCTGAGAGGCACAGCCAAGAACTTCTCCTGCCGTTCCTGCTGGCCCCTCCTGCTGACTCAAGCCCAGGCTGAGGCCTGGCTATCTGCTAGGTGGTGCCACCATTGATGATTTGTGTTTGCTATCCCAACTCTACCGAACTGGACTGCTCATGTATCTGTGAACTGTTTGTGAATGGATCATTCTGCCAGCTGGCTGCTAACCTGTGAACTGAACTGCTGATTTCCAGACAACACAGATGGAAGTTGCTGCAATAGTTTTCTAAATAGGTCTACCCGCACCACCATATCTTTTCTTTCCTACTACTTCTGGTGGGTGGTGGGCTAAAAGCGAGGTTAACACATTTAAGATACATCATTAAAAATAAGATTTGAAAAATTAAAGTTACGAAATATAGTTACAGTTAGAAAAAATTAAATGTTGAAAAATCAACTATAATCAATGTGATTATTTTAGTAGGTAATTCAGTACTTTGTTCAAGATTTATGTTTTAAATTTCTGTTTGAAATTGAAAAAATGTCGCCGAGCAGTGGTGGCACATGCCTTTGATCCCAGCACTTGGGAGGTAGAGGCAGACAGACTTCTAAGTTCGAGGCCAGCCTGGACTACAGAGTAAGTTCCATGACAGCCAGGGCTACACAGAGAAATCCTGTTTCAAAAAAAAAAAAAAAAAGAAGAAGAAAGAAGAAGAAGAAGAAGAAGAAGAAGAAGAAGAAGAAGAAGAAGAAGAAGAAGAAGAAGAAGAAGAAGAAGAAGAAGAAGAAGAAGAAGGAAAGAAAGAAAGGAAGGAAGAAATTGAAAAAACAAAGATTTGTCCACTTTCGTGTTATACACTATATTTAGACACCATTCTTCACATGCTGGTTGTAATCCTCTGTAAATCAGGTAATGTTCATAATCAGAAGGAAAAAGAATACAGAAAGACTGATGCCATCATTTTTATGTGTGTATACCTCAATAACCTTGTATAGAAGTGAACATCTTTTATCACTATATATTTCTTTAAAAGAAATGAAAATTTTAAAGTATCAAACACTATTTACCCAATAGCAATAATTCTGAGTTAAGAAAATCTAGAATTTAAGTACTATTGAAAGTTCAAAATTTTTTCTTTATATAAACACTTTTATTAATAGGTTAATATTTATGTTGGTATAAAATATCATGTCTTCATTTAAATTTTTCAGAAAAAATGTTCATTACATATGTACTTTTGTAAATGCAAAACTCTTTGGTGTAGCCATGTGTCCTTTGTGACTGTATCTCTAGCATGCCTGTTATAAATCCAAAGACACAAACAATCATATTAGTTTTTTACAAGTAGTTATATCTCATCTGTAAAACTGTTGTTTGAACACAGTATTGTTGAAGTTGAAACTTCGATTATCTAAAATTGCTGGAATCTTACATTGTTCCCCACATTTTATAAGATTTAATAACTTACCTACACCTTTTACATTCATAAAGATTTATAAGCCATGTATGAAAAATAACGCACATTGCAGACTCCCTGGCTTATAAACAAAGGCCTTTAAAACTAGTGCTTAAAACAAGTGACTAAGTTAAAGTAAGTTCTTTCAATTGAAAATTTACAACTACCTAAAATAGAATTTGAATTCATTTATTTTAAACATATATGGGGTTATAGTATAGTTTTGTGGACCATGTAAAAAAGCCCCTTACTTTCAATACTAATAATAACCAATCAAATAGCAATAAAGAAGTATTTTCATATAGAACTCTGATGTATGTAATATCAGAGCTCATATTAAATAAAAATCTCAATACCAGGAACTGGTTACGTCTTTTAGATTTTGGAGTGTTTGGTTAGTAAAAATCCCCCAAACCTCACAAAATATAGGCCATTGCCAATGCTACCATTTATTCTCTAGAACTTGAATGTAAGACTCTCTCACTGAATCATTGAATATCAAGCAGTCAAGCTCTCTTGAAGTTTATACCTCTGCTACATTACATCGAGGTTACATAGGGCTTACATCGAGGTTACATAGGGCTGAAAAGTTCTATGCATAATACTCAAGAAAAATAATAATAAATTAGTCACAGCTATGGCCTCTGAAAGCTGCAGTTATGACTGGACTTGCAAGGCATGCTCACTGGTTTTACAGTAAGGAGGACATCACGGAGCTAACCAACTACTTTATAGTATTCATGGGCCAAGGCTAGATCCTGGACATAGTCTCCAAGAGAACTCACCCTATACCTCAGTCCCCTGTGACTAATGGTAAGTAAAATCTCTTCCAATTTTGGGGTCAGGGAGAAACCACCATGAACCATTGAGAAAAGAAAGCCTGAATTTATACTGAGTGCAATAGGATGGCACCATGTTGACAGTGGCTTAGTGGTGTCTCCAGGGTTATGTTTAAGGCTATTTTCACAGTCTCAGGATCTCTTTTGCTGGTGATTTACTGCAAATCTTTCAATACAGGATTGAATTGAGGAGGTTAATAAAGCATTTTAGGACTGGAAGATATATGGAGACAAGGCATGAATTTTGGTGAGTAAATGGTTGTTTATAGGCAAGTGAATTTGATCATCTGAGTAATTTATAGTCCTAAGGAGGTGACTGTTTGATAAATTTGTTTGTTGGATATATGGGCTTCTCTGGAGTTCTATAAAGGAAAAAAAATCTTCTTATTATTGGAGAAGAATTCTTTGAAACAAAATTTAAAGCCCTGAAATATGCTTCATCTTCAGAAGTGAACTCTGAAATCCAAGGTTACTAGTTCTCTGAATTCAAAATTGCTACTTATCTGGAACAGAAACAGGATGGCAATATAAAGGCCCATCTGTTATATAAATGAATCTTATATCATCTCATTATAGGAACAGAATAAAGGTGGTGCTAGTGCTAGGTAAAAGTATTCACACAGAGAAAGCTATCTCTGTGACAAAAATTAATATGATCCACTTGAAAAATCTTTGATATATACATACTCACACATAGATATACATATAGATATATATTTAATTAATGAATTTGAGGAAAACATTTTAATGATGAGCAGTGATATTGATATTAGACATTACATGATTATATGTGTTGTTCATTATTTTCTACATTGTATAGCAGATGAATCTGAAATATAGACCTACACTAAGATATTTCCTAATAGGGAAACATAACCACATAGATGTTCTGAGCATTAGTGTGGCAGAAAGCCCACAAGGAGTCCACATCAGAGCATCAGCTGGGTGCAACATAAGTAGCCATGTAATTTATGTATTTTTAGAATTCATTGTCCAAGCATAAAATATACAGATGCATGAAATGAAATGACCAGCATCATTCTAACAATATTCATGTGATGATTTGCTTTAGAGTACTTCTTGTATTTAAAGTCTCAGCTCTGTGGTTTCTTTTCTTATTCTCTCCCTTATCCCTCCCTCCCTTTCTTCCTCCTTCCCTCCATCTTTCTTTTCTTCTTTCCATTACTTTTCCTTCCTTCTTTTCTTTCCTATTTCCTCTCCTGGCTCCCATCTTTTCTTCCCTTCTCTTAGTCCTTTCATTTTCATTCCATTCTACAACTGGGTGTCTCCTGAATTCAGGTAGCTACTTTAAAAAGGATGTTGGCTAACAGAGGGTGTGTGACTCACAAATATGTATGTGGGCCTCTGCTTATAATGCACCTGAGAATTTTGAATTCTTCCCATGTAGTAGTGAAAGCAGCACCTACAGTGGGACAGTTGTTTTCAGTTATGTTTTTATGGTGTCTTTATGTTGTGGCCAAATTCATTTACTTCCTTTGAAATACTGTCACTTGCCTTATTACTTCTTCTCTTTCAAGAGATCATTGGCATTAGTTCAAACTAATTAGTTATTCATATAAATTCTGTATGTTTCTTACCACTGCAGGTTCCTTTTGATAAGCAACAGCATATAAAACATAAAGAAAACTTTTCATCAAAACATTTAGGTCAACATAATCTGAAGCTTACATCTTTTATAATAAAATATTAGTGATTTCCCAAGTGCTTCTCATTTGTCTTTTATAAGATGTAATCTATAATTCAAATGAAGCATACTGGTTGCCTGCATATTAACATGATTTCCCATTTAGGCCTTAGTTCCTCCCATTTAAATAGGTAATTGACATTCTTTGAGGGAGGGGATTGTAAGAATTTACTAGATGTCTGTGATAATTGTTATTGGCCAGCTTCTGAATCAACTTTGACAAGTACCTCTAGCTTAATTTATACAAGTGTTGCAAAATGTTTGACTGAAGGTAGAAAACCAACCTTTATTATGGGTGGCACTTTCAAACAGTTGGCAGATATTAAAGCACTCCCTGAAGAAAGAAGTATATGTGTGGCTGATTTGTTGCTTCTTACAGAGATGCCGTTGTGATCTACAGCTGCCCCACACTCAAGACTTGAGGTTCAGCTTAGCTGAAGGACTTGCCTTTCAGCTTAGACTTGACACAGATAATTTGCAGAAAGTGTAAACTTTTTTGCTCTAGATTGGAATGGATAAGACTTCCAGAATTTTGGAATAAGGAAGTACTGATTTCTATAACTCTTTTGCATCTAAATGACTATTGTTGGACTGCTTAGCTTCTTATTATATAATGTTGTATTATTTATTTCTGTTCTTCTAGAAAATCATGCCTAGCAAGCTGTTAAATGCTAATATGTGGTTCTTTGTTGCTAAACTAAAGACCGTGAGGTTCAAAGGATGCCTGTTACTATCATTCTATCTTTGGAAATCACTTAGATAGAGGATCATGTGCATATGCTTTCTACTAGAAATGAAAATATTAAAGGTGACCATTGAATTATCTCAAGTAAATATCAGTATTTAATGTTCTATTGTTTGTTCATATGTTATAGTTGCTGGTTGTTGGATAGCAGAGTTGGTTGTGCTCATCTTGTTCAATGATCTGCTCAGCAGTTTGGTGTCTTCATATATGAGCTATGTCTACATATTTTATAGCCAAAATATATCAGGACATGAAGCTTCTGAAAGCATTAAACCTTCAAGTTAAAGACAAAAATAAGATATATTTGAGTATTGTAGAAATTGGCATGTCTGAGTTTATAAACAAATGCAAGGTTACAATAAAAATAAATTAAATGACCCACGGCACTGAATTTTATCCAGCTTGCAAACATTGAGAAATATAGAATATAAGAATGTCTTTAAAAATAATTAGCCACTTTAAAAACACATGCTTTAAAAGAATTAAAGTGATATTTTCAAAATTAGAATAACTTTCTAAATATAACTATAAATTTAAACTTCAAGCATCTGTGATGTGCCCATACATATATAATCAAGGAAAGTAATCAAGAAAATGAATATTCCTAGTGGTTCCTGGAAATCATGCCCAAATATACTGCATTTAACAGTACAGAATGAAATATAGGTCAAGATTCTGGGGCCATTTAGAGCAGCAATTTCAGCCTGCTTACCCAGATCCTCATCATAGGAAGGAAAAATGCATGTCTGAGAAAAGTAGGAATTACCAAAGTGGGACTTTATTGTTATTTTCATTCCATATATCTAAATTCTGAGTTATTCAACTATGCTTACAAATTAAAAGGGGATTAGTATTTCTCCTGCAAGGCAACAAAATAATTCCAAGTGCTGTTTGATAATTCTATTTTAGTAGCTTACAGTATAATATAGAAATTCCCTCAACCCATTTCATATTCTTTGATATTTTTTTTAGTCACTTCTAGTGAAATGTGGCCCAAAGCTTTTAAACAGAAAATTTCAGAAACAAAATTATTCACATTCTAATTTCTGGGTTGAATGCCAATGAAAAAAAAAA